>QEAR01000041.1:0-176226 GCA_006535965.1 Spizellomyces sp. 'palustris' | reverse complement strand
AGTGCCAAAGTCTATCGGCTCCGCACTATGCTGTCCAATCCGAACCTGCCATTGCAATTTCATCAATGCAAGCACTACATTCACCAAATGATCAGGCTAGTGGTACAAGACTATATGGCTGGGGAGCACTGGATGCCGACTGCGACGAGCGTGCAAGAAACTCGCGGGAACATCGCATAAGCGAGCACCTTGCATCGTTAACCCTCTCCAGATGCTGTGGGCAGTGAGTTGATAACAGATACATGTCCCACATCCGGTTGTTGTAACGACATCCAAGCCAAGCATTTGTTATTGCAAAACCATGAAATTTATCGTAATTTGCGATAGAGGACGATGTTTGTGTTCGCTTGTAAGGTGAATGAACAGGGGATAATGGCAGGTGAAAGTTATGACGTGATATATACGAGTGAAGGGCTGTGAACGCCATGACTAAACTACGAACATGCGCTGCGAGTATTGCAAGGAAGAAGACTCCGCAACAAGTGAGTTTATCACAGTGTACATTGTGTTCGATGCTCAGTAATGTGCAGCTATGTAGCCATGTATTGGGGGTAATTTTCGAGAATGCACATGGCATCGCAGAAGCATTTAAATAGAAGAATCTTTCAAGAATGCTAGAGACCTACTTGACTGACACGAGGACGGTTTGGTAATCATTGTGGCGCGTACACCTTGCGACTGTTCCACGTTCCAACCATCTCTGGCCGCAATCACCATCGCAGCAATGGCAGACTACAAGCGTGAACTGGAACTGCTTAACCGTGTGCAGAAGACTGCCTCGAATCCTGACTCTGTCTTGGCCACCATAGACAAATACTGTTGGGATAATAATCGGTTTGTACTTTCCCGTGCCAAGCATGGATACTGTCCACTTACATTCAGCTATTCAGGATGATGCATGTAGGCGATCGAAAGGGAGAATACCTTGATCATGTCATTCAACAGCATCAACCTCGTAGAGTACTCGAGCTTGGGACCTACTGTGGATATTCTGCCACTCGCATTGCGCGGCTTCTTCCTGATGGTGGCCACATATACACGGTCGACCCTTCCCCACTGCAGGCTATGGTAGCGGACAAGGTTGTTGCAAAGGCAGGGCTATCCGAACGTGTCATCTTCGTCAACAAACGGTCAGATGAGGCTCTCCAGGAATTTGACCCTTCCACTCCATTCGATCTGGTTTTCATTGATCACGACAAGCCTCTCTATCTTCCGGATCTCAAGACCATATTAGACAGAGGATTGCTGAAAAGCGGCGGCGTTGTTGTTGCGGATAATGTGATTCTATTCAATAGCGAGCAATATTTGGATTTCGTTCGCAATAGTGGCAAGTTTTCAAAGAGCGAGCTTTTTAAAGGTAAGCTAGAGTATGATGAGGAGAGAGAAGATGGCATGGAGATCTCTATATTGGCGTAGGCAGGGCGGTGTATGGTAGAGCGCGACTGAAGCCATCAAGTAGAGTATTCATTGGCGCAGACTAGGCAGGAACATGAGTTCCTTGCTTCAATCTCGTTCGGCGTACAAACATGTAATCGCAATACACTATCCTGCCCTTGGATGATCCTGCTCGTCAGGAAACCAGTTTGCTTGCACGAAACAGAATCCAGCAGACACAGGCGGTCAATCATAAAGCATGCCCGATTTCACTAGATATCGCCCCGCTGCATGGCTGTTCTCCGCAGCACAATGATCACAAACGCACATTCCCCGGTTCAGAAACAGTCGTATTACCTTTGGGCCATCAAACACAACATTCCAAAATCTAAGCGACCTCATATGACGCTTCCGTGCACACTACATTCAGATGCCTCTCAATCGTACCGTTAGCATCGTCATGAATCCATATCATCCAAATATCTACAGAACCGAGTGATCAAGATGTCACAGTGTTGACCACAGTAGCCCATTTGATATCCATTGATCTACGGTGATGGCCCCCTAGTTCCTTGGTGTAAATGTATTAGAATGTGAGTAACTACACGGATGCAACCAATCTCTCAAAAACCGAGCAATGGACGGATGCGAGAGATGGAAACTGAAGGGGGAAAGAGACGGGCTGCTTTTATAGACCAAGGCGATGCGTAGTGAGTTGAGCGTTTTTCCATGGCTGGAGCTGCAAGGGGTTCATATCCACGTTCGCGTGCTCTTTATTACGCCATGGGCTGTCACGTCGAAGCGACGCGTCGTGTATGTCCGTGCAAGGAGAATTGTAGACACTTCCCCCTAGTAGGGGGACATGGTGCATGGTTTAAGGGCGCTGGCGGCTTCCCCTGCAAGGAGACCTGAATGTTCCATGGGAGTATATATAGGGGCTGTCGCGTCGAAGAACGCGCCGAACGTGTCGTGTTTCTCGCAAAAGGTCCGGGTGCGTGAGCGCTGTTTTATCAAAGAACGCGTCCTAGTACGCGAGCGTGTTCCATCGCAAGGAGTCATATCGCGCCCTCGTGGCTGTGCAAGTTGAATTGATACAACCGCTCCGGAAAGGCATTCCTTGGATCGCTGATCTGTTGAAATACACTACCAAAACATACCTCCTCTAGCACATGGCGTGGTCCACGCAGTTGGAGACCTCAATAGTTTGCGACGGGACTATCCGAGCCAGCACATCACATTCCTTGTCTTTGATTAAAGTATTTGGCTGGCCAATTTGGCAATTTTGCCATACAAATCACTCATCCTAGTCATCTTCACAACGATCAAACCACCGCAGATCCGCACAATAAACGGTCTGGTTTGAGCTGTGCTCGTCAAGCCAGTGGCTTTCGGCAATAAATAACAATTTATGCAAACTGGTCCGCTGTTCGGCCATGTGTGCATATATCCAGTCCCATCACCGTATCGAGTAGGAGGTTGCCGGAGACCAGAGTGTCAAGGTGCTAACGTAAGGGCCACAGGTTTGGGAGCAATCAATCCTTTGGTGACGATCAAACAACGCGCCAGGCCCCACAGGCGGAGGAGCCTTATCGCTTACATAATAATGAAACGCCCAAATTGATTGGATGTGAATCACGCATAAATACCTCATGAATGGAAGCGTTCTCGAGGGCCAAAATAACGCCGTCTGATTGGCTCTTTTCCGGCGCGGCGCTTTTTGGCTGAAATTAAGAATGGATTTTTAAAAGAGAGGGTGAGGGATTTTTGCCCTCGTCCATCAGCGTCTGGCAAAACGACCTCTTTCCACCTTCGTCATTTCCATTAGACATGCAGCAACACATTCTTCTCATCCTTCCCTTCCTGGCCCACGCTCTCGCTCAAACAACATGCCCAACAACACCTACAGACCCCAATTGCGCGTCTTTCCGGCTCTCAGACAGCATTGCGACGGCGCAGGTTGACACTCTCTGCAGCGAAATGAGTGGGATGCCAGGGTGCGCCATTCAACAACAGTGTGCGTCTGGCGGAGTGCCGCAACAGTATTGTTCACCCATGTCCTTGTACGCGGACATTTGCACGTCAGACATGCCGGCCATGGGGTCATGCAAGACTTTTGTCAACATGTGTGGTAACTCGTCGACCATTGCGCCTACGGTCAATGCTCAGTGCAAGGAAGCGACCTCGACCGCACTGCCCGGCATCCCGACTAGTAAAATCGCGACACAAAATATTAAGAGCATTTGCACTGAAATGAGCATGCCTGGTTGTGAACAATGTTCTATTCCATCCGATACCGCTGGTTATGCCCAATGCGATTTGCTCGGAACATATTCCCTACTGTGCAAAGCAATGCCTGATATGAGGCAATGTGCAGAGTGGAAGCAAATGTGCGCGGCGACACCTGGTTTGTCACTTTGTTCAACTAGCTCGAACGGTGGTAGCAACGATCCGCCCGTCATGAAAATGTTCTTCCATACTGGTATGTTTTTTGCTTCAACGTATTGAAGCATTTTAGCCCGCTGTTTGACAACGTTTCCTTTTTCCGCAAATATAGGCATCGTAGACTATGTTCTCTTTGAAAAATGGGTCCCCCGCACCAACGGTCAGTACGCCGGCACATGGTTCGCCGTCTTTTTCTTTGGTATCCTTTATGAAGCCTGGCAAGCCTTTATTGCAACCTACGAAGCCAAACGTCTCTACGGCCGATCAACCTCGGGTTCAACTTCATCCTCCAAAAGCGAGCTCGTCCTTAGCGCCGTTGATGAATCCAGATCGGAACGCCTCAAGAGGGCACTTGTTCGCGGAGTGGCAAAGTTCGTCACGGCTACGGGAGCGTATGCATTGATGTTGGTAGCCATGACATTCAATGTCGGCTTGTTCTTTGGGGTGGTATCGGGCTTAGCGGTGGGTGCAGCCATCTTTTCTGAATGGACAAGAGCAGCTGTGCAGGCGGCTGTACTGAATGAAGCCAGTGGGGAAGAGTTGTGTTGTTAGGGGCTATGTCGTCCGGCACTTGGAGGTTCTGGTGTTCCTTTGATTCGGTTGTACATATTTGTATGAGTTTTTTTTCCTTGTTTCGTACGTAGCCGGCGCACGCAATATTGTTTAGTTGAATATTATACTTCTGCGGCGTACTTGTTGGACAGTCAAACCCTTCGTCTTGAGACAACTGTAGGAACTGGCAGTTTGCAATTAAGTTCGTTTCACTGCTCTCAACAAGCACGATCCAGCAACTAGTATATTGTCCGTCAACAATTGATAGCACACATTCCACATCCGCCCAAATTGGAACTTGAGTCTATTATCAAAAAATAAATTGAAAGCCCCGCTTGTCTACCTTACACCCCGCGTATCCACTCCGCATTAACATGTGCGTCCGCTTGAGTAATACTTCTACGTTTATGCCTCCGCGTTGGATTGGCTGTTGTTGTAATCCTCCACACGCATTGATTCGCTCAGAGTTACCATCCACTTGTACACCCGCTCGTACACCTGAGAAAGGGGAGAAGTCAGTAACCTTCTCTCGACATCCTACGACATAACAACATACCATGAAGGTGATGGCTTGACCTGGTGCCACACGGAGCACACGGGGTGTCAATCCCTTGTAGAAAGCAGCGTAACCCTCATTCTGAGCGATGCCCTTGGTGACCTTGACGAATCGCACCCACCCCTTGTCTTCGGATGGTGCCTTTTGGATACGGGTCTTGATAGTGTCGATGGGAGCGTTGAAGAGAGGACCGCATGCACCAGAGATGAAACCCATGACCAGGTGCTGGTATGCGGGTAGGGTGTCACCGTGCTGCGGTTGCATGTCGTGTAGGTGCTTCCTCAAAAACTGGTACACTGTAAAGTTTGCAGCTTGGTTCGTGGCTGAAACATGGCCATCCTTGTCAGTGACAACATTCATCTGCTAGTGGTGCAAATGTTACGACAAACCTTGTCGAAGAGCGGTAAGGCCGACACCCTTGTATAAGGATGCGACACCTTCCTCCTTGACCATGACATATGCACAGTGTGCGGCATTGCGGTACTTTGGAATGTCTAGTGGGTCGGTCATTGAGTGACGCTGTGCCTGGAGACGAATCTTGATGACGTCCATGGGAGTCACAACCAACACGGCCTCTGTTGTACCAGCAGCGAGACCGGCTAATACAAGTAGTGTACTGATCAGAACACTATCTTGGCTAATGTCGAAAAATGGAACGTTTTCAACATACCAACAAAGTTGCCCGCAGCATTGACTTGTCCAGTCTGTTTGTCGGCAAGTTTTGACTTGAAGAATTCAAAGGAAGAGAATCGGATAGCCATTTTTGGTACAATGCCCGTGACGACAGCTCCAAGACCCTTATACAATGCCAAAACACCCTCCTTTCTCGCAATATCTACACCAACTGTGATGAAGTTTTGGCGCTTTGGCTACATGGTACAGTCGGTTTAGACACGGAGCTCTCCGATATCCATGAACAAGCTTGCGTACCTTGGCCAACTCTGCGGCGGCAGCATTCATGGCTTGACCAGCAACAGTGGTAACGGGTCTCTTCGCAGACCGTTCACCGCGCAACTGCAATCGCACCTTGATGGTGTCCAGAGGGTGGCAGCTCAACGCTTCACAGCATCCGGCAAAACCACCCGCCAACAAGTGGATCGCGAGATTCTTCTTTGGCTTTTGGTCTTTTGACATTGTGATAGACTAGGGAAATTTGAAATTGAACGAAGTTAGCACCTCGTCTGGTGAACCGCGTATGATTGCCGTGTACGAGTCCGATCTTGCTTATTCTCCCGGCAACATGTACTCGGTGGCAATGTTCGTCAAACCACATGAATTCCTCATGTGGACTGAGATCACATCGTTTTCAGTAGCCCGTAAACGACCATGCTCCGCCTTACTTGTCCAGCCCACATTCCAGCTAACGCTCAAATGATACATACTTGCGATGGTTATGCAACTGGGAAGTAATGAGAAAAATGGTGGGACGGTCTACAAGAGTGTGATAGCCAAGAGATGCTTAGGAGGTCTGACAGTGAAAGCCGTGAAAGTGCGGAGAGGGATAGACGCGAGTGATGTGCAGAGCGACGTGTCGCGGGGATGGAGATGAATTCCCTCACCTTTTTATGTCCTCGTCTACTCGGGTTAAAACCTTTTTTTTTCCCACCCACAGAACTCACGCGTGACTTGCAAACGGGAAGACGGAAGGGAAAGCGCAGCACGCCTATCGGGAAGATGCGGAAGGGAGATGTTATGAACGGATCCTTCGGAAGAAAGCGTTTCATCGGCGCGCGGCGCGGAAAATGGGCGTTGGCCATGTGACTCAGCTCACGGGGAAGATGATCAGCGCATCAGAAATTTTACCCGAAAACTGACATCATCCCTGATCGGAGGGTATATGGCGCAGCACTTTAACCCTATATGGGGATATGAATTGACGAATCACATGTGACAGGATTTTGCTGACGTGAAGGAATCCAACGGCATTTTGGAACGCGGTGCTTTTGATGCTTGCTGGATCATTGGCATTATCCGAGCATGGTCAAGTCACAGCCTACAGGAGGGCATGTTTGTCCACTATGTCTGTATTTAATGAACAGCAGTAAGGCGCTGGAGCTGCATCTCAAGGAATCCTGTGGCTGTCCCTTACCGGAAAGAACATGCAAGGAGTGTGATCGCGTTCATAAAACTCGCCCAGAGACGATTCAGTGCAAACATGAAGGAGGTAACTATTGACGTGGAGCTTAGGGTTCGGTGAAACTCATTGTGCTGACAATTGTGGCGCTTGTTGCTTTTTCAGAACTTTCAATTATTCCATGTCCCGTTAGGACATGCTCGGAGGAAGCTAGTACTGAAATCGAATTTAATTCCCACTATACCAAAAAGCACGGTCGGTCTCCACCGATAATTGGAATAGTGCTCTCTCCACTGGCAAAGAGCCCAAAAGTCCGATCATCCCTAGAGTTTCCACCTCGACGTGTTAGATCAAGTGTCGGGGCTGGCTCTCCGGGTGCTACACCGACTCCCAAGATCATTATCAACCTTGAAGGAAGCGTTCCTCCAGAATCGTCTGATACAGATATCCGCCCATTTCGATTTCCTCAGTATAGATTGTTCGTCATCGAAAATCGTCTCCTTTCTGCTGTCTTTCACTGTGAGCGGTAAGTGAATTCTTTCCCACGTCCTCGTGAGCAGTCACTTGAAGTGATTATGTGTATATCTAGGGATAACCCGGGTCTCCAAAAGCTGGTAGAGAGAATTGAAAATGATGGACAGAAAAATGCTGTGTTGCAGGTATTTTGCGGAGCGGGGTATCGTCGGTTGGTCACCATCACCTGAATGTGGAATTCGATGATCATCAAAGTTTGCAATACGAGAAATCATTCAACGCGGGTTACGACGCGGCACATTTTTGAGGGATGAGGATGGATATCGTTTGCGATTTGGTCAGTGCCAATCCATTGTCGTGTACATCTCGATGTGACAACAAAGACGGTTGACATTTTTCTTGTTACAGAACGGGGGGATTGGCCCTCAAAAGACAAATATGTGTACTCCAAGAACGGAAAACCGTTGTCTTGCGGCGACCGGATTACCATCACATTACACATGGCTCCCCAATCTTTCGCGATTCCTCCACCGGGTCCTGTACCAGTCAAGTATGGATACCTTCGTGCCTGATTTAAGTAGGAATGCTGCTCACTACCTGATACTAACTCAGCAGTAGCTTGCGACAATCAAGTGGCCACTTACTACATGGTTCTGCGTCCTACCCAGAGGATCCCTATCCCAGTCCAGCAACATTTTCAGAAGAGTCTTACGTGATTCATAGGGCCAACGCCTCGAAGCCGCCACGAGTACCACTACATCTCACCCCGCCGGGGTATTCACAAGCAAACCCATTACTTGCTACACCGGTGAACCGCTACAATTTCACCGCATTTGAACCCTCCCGTGCAGGGCCATCCCTAGCACTCTATCCGACTTTTAGCCAAGAGGCCTTTGAAATCCCGCAACAGCATCGCTCTGCGTCATCCCCACGACCAAAGCGTAAACGTACCACCGACGATCGCAAGGCATCACAGAAAGACAGGTCCACAAGTAAGCGACGTCGCTCCGAAACAGTTCCTCGAGAACTCACCGATGAAGAGCACGAACAGATTTTGCAGGCTTTTAAAAAAGTTAATCCTAATATGCCGATGCCACAAACAATCACTATAGAGACAACAACCGTTCGGCCACGTGGGTTAATTAGGTATGGCGTGAATGATTGCGAACCTTATACGCTTTAGCATTTGTACTGATTCGTACCATAGCGTTCTTATGACACCAATTAAACGCATCTTTGGAGCAGAGGACTGATAAACATCATCATCAATTTTACCTTTATCAAAACAGGGGAAAGAAGGATGCAGGGGCGTATATAATTGCAACGCTATGGCGTGGCTGAATTTTGGGCTGTAATCTGTAAATATTTTAGCTTCTGTTTCTGATCAAATTTACGCTTCTTTTCCTTGCCGTGCCCTCGAACAAGTCGATAATGGAGCCAAATGAATAATCTATTTAAACTGTACATAAAAATGAAGCAAGTAACAATCATGAATCCGCAGCTTGCAGTCCTTATTCCCACTCTATGGTAGCTGGTGGCTTGGAGCTGACATCGTAGACAACACGATTCACTCCTTGCACCTCGTTGATGATCCGGCTGCTAATGCGCTTCAGAATGTCGTACGGAAATTCAAACCAATCAGCGGTCATAAAGTCTGTTGTGAGATTGGAATTAGATGTGCGGGTCTCGGTTTGGACGGGGTGCTTCATGTATACCTTTTGTCTCAACGGCACGCAGAGCAATGACCTGCTCGTATGTCCGCTTGTCTCCCATCACACCAACAGAGCGCACGGGAAGGAGTGCAGCGTAGGCTAACCAGGACACACCAATGTTAACCTTTGCAAAAGACCCAGAGCAAACGACGTGTTCCTACATACCCTGCGAAATCTTTCTGTAAAGACCCGCCTTCTTAATCTCCTCAATGTAGATATGGTCCGCGTGACGTGCAATAGCGACCTGCTCGGGAGTCACCTCGCCCAAGACACGAATGGCAATACCAGGCCCAGGGAAAGGATGACGCCAGATCAGCTCGTCATCAATGCCCATGATGCTTCCAAGGGCACGGACTTCGTCTTTGAAGAGTTCGCGGAGAGGTTCAATGACTTTGAGTTTCATGTCATCCAGTAAGCCTCCGACATTCTGTTGGTTTTTGTCGATCTGATCTTAGCAAATCTTCCAAAAACAGTACGCTAAGTGATTTTACTTACGTGGTGGGTTTTGATGGTCGCGGAGGGGCCCTTGAATGAAATTGATTCGATCACATCGGGGTACAGAGTTCCTTGTAAAAGAAATTCAATTTTGCCTTTGCCCTCCTGTTCCACCTGCGCCTCAATCTTGGCACCCTCTGCCTCAAAGACCTCGATAAAGGAGTTGCCGATGATCTTTCGCTTCTTCTCGGGGTCAGTGACGCCCTTCAGCCTGCCCAAAAATAACTCGCTCGCATCCGCTAACGTCAAGTTGATTCCGAGGTGTTTCTGGAGCGTCTGCTGTACAGTCTGGCATTCGTTAAGACGCATTACTCCGTTGTCGACCAAAATGGCGTGGAAGCGGTCACCAATGGCTTTGCTCATTATCATGGCGGCTACGGTACTGTCAACACCACCACTGACTGCACCAATAACTTGGGCAGTGGGACCGACAACATTTCGGATGCGTTCGATCTCTTTGTCTACGAATGACGCCTGAGCGATGCATTAGCTCTCATCCACAACTGCAGCGCTGACAGGGTACGGCGCTTACCATCGTCCAGTTCGCATTGGCTCCACAAATCCCGATAGCAAAATTTCTCAAAATGGCAGAACCCTTGGGAGTGTGGGTGACTTCCGGGTGGAATTGGATACCGTAGATCTGCTCCGCTTCATTTTCGATAGCGGTGTAAGGCGACGTCGCGGTATGCGCAACTGGTTTGAAGCCTTCAGGAGCCTGGGAAAGCTGATCGCCGTGACTCATCCAGACGGTTAAATCATTGGGAAGGCCTGCGAATAGCCTGCTTCCAGGATGGATCTGGATATCGGCCTTTCCATACTCGCGCTTGTCGTGCGGTTCTACTTTACCGCCCTTTGACCAGGCAATTTCCTAAACAACGATCATCAGAATCCTGCAACCTGTCGCGCAAGAACCCATCACTTTTCATTAACCTGTAGTCCGTAGCAGATACCAAGGACAGGAACGCCCAAGGTCCACAAGGCCGGGTCAACATGTGGTGAGTCCACATCGTAGACAGAGTAGGGACTACCAGACAGTACAACACCTAGATATTTCAGAGCATATTTAACAACCCGCTACTGAAAAGATTTGTTCGTTTAAATGTTTAAAGTTACCCTTGGGTTTGAATTTGAGATCGGCCATCTTGACGGTGCATGCCAGCAGCTCACAGTAAACACCGAGTTCACGAATGCGTCGCGCAATCAAATGGGTGTACTGCGACCCAAAGTCTAGGATGAGAATGGTGTCATACTGCTGGGAGACTTCAACGGTGGAAGCCATGGTTGTCCAAAAGAGGGCAAAGTGGTTTGCCAAGAAGCCAAAGGCAGCAAAACGCTCCATACAAAAAGAATTCAAACGAGTGCGATAAAGCACGTGACACTTATCAGTGACTGCGCCCCTCCAACGCTTATGGCCTTGGTTTGGATCTGAGGTGGGCAGCTGGGGGTGATTGCATTTAGAAGGCCGCCGTCTCCCTTAAAGCTCGTCGATGCTTTAGGCAGTTTTGACTCCTGTAGCTACCTATGGAAGGGCAATGTCTTCCGTGAGATATCTGTTTGGGAATGTGGACGAGAGTGGAAAGTTGCAAGATAATGATCTGCCAGAGGTGTGCATAGATCGCCACAAGCAACTTTGAGATAGGAGGGCATGGGATTGCTTAAATACAGTTGACCTTTCTAGGACTTTCGGAAAACTTTGGAGGAAAGTGATGATTATTTGAGTCGCATCCTTGGTGATTTGGGACTGGCATCGGAAGATGGAGCTGGAGACTCGAAAACCGGCGTTGTAAAACCGGATGCTGACGCGGTAGACTTTTCGGGCATCGATGAATTAGCTGATGAAGGAACGGGGCCATATCAATTTGGCGGGGCTACTGCTATGGTTATACCGCGGGCGGCCCCTGTTCTTCCCTTCGCACGGCGGAGCACGCTTGGTGACTTGGATGAGGATTATGATGTAGCCGAACCCGATGAGGAGGAAGCAGTCAATGCACACGAACCGGTGAATACTTTGCGGGAACCCCGTGCAACTTTTCCGATACTTCCAATTCCTACACCGCCACAGCCACCTCCAGTGCAACAAGTCTATGACAGAGCTCGACTTGCCCAAATATATCCCGGCTTCGGAGAGGGCGAACTGAAGTTCTCTGAAATTTTTTCTTCAAAAGGGTCCAGAGTGCAGCGACCGAGGAAGAGACTAATTACTAAAGGTGGGCAGTCCCGCGTCTCGGGCCGAGGGGTACCTGTCCGAAGGACTTTCTCGGGGCTTCATACGCCCGTTGTGATAGATGGCAGTATAACTAATAGTACCTCTTGGGGCGGTCTCATTTTGAATAGCATCTCTGAGGAAACAGCCCTATCCAGTGGCCCGCGATGACCGAGAGCTCTTCCGCCAAAGACTACCGCCAAAGACGACCCGTGGTCCTTTGTATGTCTTTGAAAAGGTGGAATTTAAACCCATTCCAACATCAGCACAGGTTCACACCGAAAAAAGGGTTTGTTATATGTCGTCCCTAATTGAGAATAACGCAGCAATACGATTTACACACCATTTCGTGCAAAGGATGGAGATTTGCCATCGAGTATGTACCCTGTGGTGCTCGAGCACTGGGAGGACCGGGTGGTATGGGACGACGACTTTTCTGAACCAAAGGAACAACCTGCATCAAGGTTGGTCTTCTCAGAGTCTAAAATCTCATGGATTTACTTCTAATGCTATGTGCTAACAGAATACGTGAGAGACTGGTATTCCGTAACTATGATCTGGACGCAGGAGTGTGGGAATCTGCTATACGATGGGAAGGCGTGGAGGCAAGCGAACCAGATCAGCGAGCCGGGCGAATATCTCCGCAGAAAGACTGGGAAGAATCTTTGAAACTTCAAGGTGCATTGGGGGTTGCTGCGGCCCGATTTGCGATGGTGCTAACTAGAGAACTTTTGAAGCTTTAAAACGACGTAGCAGCATCTTGGAATCAAAAACGGTATGGCCTCGGCTCTCTATGTCTGATCTGCGACCAACTACTGTGCGAGAGCTAACGTGGATGTTCCTCTTTCCTTATTATGCAGAACCGTTTGCGAAGGTTTAATTTATCACAAGATCGGCTCTATGACGGCCATAGGCTGGTTGGCTCTGATCGAGTGCGCCAAACTTACGGCGCCGGTACACTACAGCATGCTCTACCAGCGGTCAAACTTCATCCTCTCTATGTACGTCACCAATATCCTGACGTTATGATCTTACTTATGATCCCATATCCTTTCAGTTCAAACCGCACCTGACCAAGAAGGAACTACGCTCCTTCCACAGGCCAACATTAAGAGTCCCACTTAAGACACCTGTTCATTTCTCTCGTGTGCGAAACATTAAGAAGAAAAAGCTAAAAGGAAAGGAAGCCGGTGAACTGATGCGAACACACAAAGATATCTCGTTAAAGGATGCCTGTCGATATGCGCTAATGGAATACTCGGTAGGTCAACTGCTTTACCACAAACGAGCTGAGAAGAGACTGAGCCAACATTGAAATTTTTAGGAAGAGTATCCTCCTATTGTGATGAACACAGGAATGGGCAGTCTCGTCTATAATTATTACCGGAAAACAGCTGAGAACGACCCACACATTCCAGTGGTAGGTACCTTTTACCCGTCGTGGCAGAGTATAGGAACAGTGCTAACATCATCCGGCCCACACAGCTCGACCTTGGGACGCCGTATATCTTGGACGAGGTTGATGCGTCACCATTTTTTGGGTTTGGGGATGTTGAACCGGGGCAGACCTTGCAAGCTATTTCCAATAACATGTTCCGAGCTCCAATATTTCGGCAGGAAGCCTCGAAAACAGATTTCCTCGTGATTAGGTGAATGCTCCCTTCTCGGTCGTGATAACGTTCGATGGCTAATACCCCTTGGTAACAGACACACGCTCAAGGGTCAATCGAAATACTATATCCGCGAAATTCCCCATCTGTTTGCTGTCGGCCAGACTTTTCCGTTGCAGGAAGTCCCTCGACCCCAGTCTCGGAGGATTACACAAACTATCAAGGGTAGACTCCAGGTAAATGGAACTCGCCAATCTGCGAATGACAGTGCAAAGATAACATCTCTTCGTGGAAGGTGGTGACCTTTAGATACATGCGAAGAGATCCCCAAAAGCGTCTCAGATACGAAATGCTTGTTAAATCCTTTCCCGGCTTCACTGAACCCCAACTGCGGCAAAGACTGAAAGAGTTTGCCCAGTTCGCAAAGAAGGGTGAAAATACGGGTTGGTGGAAATTGAAATCCGGTATTGTACTCCCGAATGAGGAAGAGATACGGCGTCTTGTCACTCCCGAAATGGTAATCATACCACTAATGGGAAGTTATGTGTGATTAGGCAGCTAACATTCGATGCACAGGTTTGCCTCATGGAAAGTATGCTAACGGGACAGCAACGTTTACGAGACATTGGTTACTCTGATATCGGCATGGATGAAGAAAACGATGATGAGGAGATTAATGCGGATATCGAAGTGCAGTTGGCACCATGGACCTTAACAAAGAACTTTGTGCAAGCAAGTCAGGTATTGTGCTAGTTTTCCGTTCAGAAATTATATAAAGTTCTAAGAAGAGCTATCGCCGTGTCTAGAATAAGAGTATGATCAAGCTATACGGTCCCGGTGACCCCTCGGGACGTGGGGAAGCATTCAGTTTCATTAGGGCCTCGATGAAAGAACCCTTCTTGCGATATGGGGAAAGTGCCGAGGAGCGTTTAGGTGAGGTCGAAACGATGAAAATTCTGCATCTGCGGAGATAAGTAACGCTTGTATTCATTTGATTGTAGAGCGTGAGAAAAATAGGCCAAAGTCCTATCACCGGTTCTCTTTTGCAGAACAGCAACAAGTCTACCGAGAGGAGGTTTGTTCTCTTTTTTTTGTATGGGCCCCGTCGGCACTGTTCTGTCTTAACCCAATGCATCTAGATTAAGAGAATATGGGACGCACAACTCTCATCCTTGAGCTCGAAGGACATCCCTGCCCCCGAGGACGACGAACAATTTGATGATATCGAGACATTAAGTTCTCAACAGAGGGTGCGTATGGAAACGCCAGTTGCTTGGCACGTTCGGGATGATCTCTGATACTGTAGACTCTCGCAGCAAATGGAACTTGATGAAGAAAACCAAAGATGGCGCGAATACGGCTTTGTGTCCTCTGAACGCGCTGGTTCCCCTCCATCCTTCGGAGGAGAAAGATGTAAGATCCATGGTCGTGAAAGAGAGACATGAATCGAGTATTCAAAAAAATTATTAGCGTTGTTTGGTGATCTAGAGCAGGACGAAACCACATCCATTGCCGAGAGTGGGACGAGCTATGGACAAGCTGGACGAACCAAGCGATTGACCATAAGACGAATGGTAAGCTTTGCTAGACTATTGCAGCGGCAGATGATGGCTGATCCAGCGGCTACGATCCTTCTAGGTTCGGAACGCTTTTGGACAGGAGGAGGAGAGGGCTGAGGTCGTGACGGATATGAGGGTGATCAATGCGTACCTCCGGCAGCGGGCCATTATCGAGCACGAGGAGACCACCAGGTGAGTGTGCCACCCGTTGGAAATTTGAATGCGTGATTTGAACTAATCCCGGCTATGCAGTGGGGCAATATATCCGGGGATTGGAGGTGAAGAAGAAAAGAGGAGGAAAAAGCGAAGGTTAGCACGTTCACGGCAAATACGTCCTTGATTCCGGTCTTAACCCCAATACGAATGGCAGAGTCCAAGAACATGTTAATAAGATGAAGGAGGACAGAAAAGGAAAACGACGACGAGGGGCTGGCTCCGATGATGAACAGGAACGGCGACATGAACCTTTGACATTAAAGATCCGAACCCCATCTCGTAGGTGTCCAATCCGCTCCCTGCACGACACATGCTATACACCCAATCTCACCTACCATTTCTATCACCTCTCAATCGACAACGATAGTCCTCCTAGCAGCAGCAACTGCCGCAGCCGCCTCCTCCACCCCGCCTCTCAAAAAGCGCCAATCCATCTCAACAACCGACACAGACTACCTCCAACCCGTCCACCCCAAATCCTACGGCCGCCGCCGCGCAGCTCCCGAAGTCGACCTAGCATCCATCCTCGGTAGAGTCATTACCGAACTTATCGCGATACCCGAAGCCTACGAATTTTGTCGCCCTGTTTCCGCCGTTGCAGTCCCAGATTACTACGACATTGTTAAGAAACCCAAGACGTTGGAGCAGATTCGAGATGTAGGTTTTATTGTGTTTGAGTTGTACGCGTGGTGGTGCCAATATTACATGTTGAACAGGATGTCCGGGACTACCGATACAAAACAGCCGCAGCCTTTCTGGATGATCTTGAACTGGTTGCCAATAATGCTCGGATATATAATGGGACGATGCATCCCTTGACGACCATTGCGGAAGGATTGGTCACAAGGGCACGGGGCCAGTTGGATCAAGTGAGATTTCTTTTGTCTTGGTACAGAAATATGCGCTTACATTTATTTATTTTTTTTTTGATTTGCAGCAGCGAGAGGAGTTGGGCAGAATCGAGCAAGAGCTGGCCGAGTCGGAAGCGGTAGGCGTCTTGAGCAAACGTGCACACTCGTTGGGTCATGGTTCTCACGTTGTTGTAATGGTTCAGCAGGCAGGACCACCACCCGCACCTCCCGCACCCCCACCCGTGGTCCAGTAACCAACTTCCTACCTTTCAGCACCAGCACCCTGCCCAGAATAATGGCGACAACCAAATATGGCCAGAGTAGTTCATACCACTGGACCGGACCAAAAAAACTCTACCCTATTATGGTCTCTACAGCATAGGACCCTCTCCCGTTCTGTGGAGGATCCGAAAACTATGCTTCCTCTTTCCGTATCAGTATCACACCTGGCGCGACGTCGACGCATCTGTATCCCCTTGGTCATTGGGATAAAGTCTCATCGGTGTTTATTAACATAGTGGATTTATGTTCGTTGGTATGCTTGGCGGGTACTGTCCAGTTGGCAACTACGTAAATATGAATTTCAGGATATACTGGCGCTTCGGGTTTCAGAAGGGTGATCTCTCCGTACTGAAATAAGTGGTGGCTTCCCTCAATATCACCATAGCCAAGGATTTCCCAATGTCTCACAGCGTCTCCGCAAAACCTCAATCACAATAGGAGAAAATAATGTATCTAATCACATCACATTTTACCAAAAGTACAGCCACCATATTTTTCATTCACTAATCCACCTTGATACTCGCAAAAATTTTTCGGACAAACACCAATGCAGCAAAGTACCCAACCGTCCCCGTCAAAATCGAAAATAGCAAGGACATGACGAGGGACCACCCAAAGTACAACACGGCGGACGGGAAATTATCAATGGCTGTGAAAGGGGGTTAGACTGTGTAATGTGAACAGGGTAAGGACAGAGGGGACTTACTCAGTTTCTGGATATAGTAGATGATGCTGTACAAAAATACGTAGTATCCACTCGCGCCGGCTGTTAGGAAGGCTCGCCAAGGCCAGTAATAATCCTACATGACAGAATGAGTCCCCCGCCAAACACGAAAGATTTAACAGAAAAACATACCTCGGCACACAAATGGAAATAACACATCAGAACTGCCACTTCGGAACACGTCACAATCAAAATAACAAACACCAAGGCCAAGAATCCAAAAACGTAGTAAATCCTGCTGAACCATATGCTGTTCATGATGAAGTAGAGCTCAATGAAAATGGCACCGAAGGGGAGGATACCACCGATCAAGGCGGCAATCCACTTGTTTAGATATAGAGGCTGAGGGGGAATTTGACGTGGAATCTGATTCGTCTTGACAGGGTTCTGGATCGCCGGGGCTTTGAACCCAAAGTAAGCTCCAAACATACAAGCAGGGAGAGACACAAGGAACCACAGTGCAATGAGGGCGAGCATGGTTGGGAAGGGGACGGCCGCAGATGAATGAGCACCAATGAGAAAGAAGTTGAGGAAGATGAAAATCAAAAACACCACCCTAAATCAATGCGTTAGATTGCGAATCGTGTCCGCAAGCAAAGACAAACGTACCCTGGAACAAGAGTAGCTGTCATGAGGACATTTCGCCTCCAAAACTCCCCTTGAAGCATCTTGTACACCCTCGCAGAAACGTATCCAGCCACGGAAGCAAAGCAGACATAAAAGATGAGGGCTACGGTCGACAAGGATCCGCGAGAAGAAGGTGACAAGAAACCAAGGACGGCAAATACTACGAAAATAGAGGTTTAGTAACTAAGAGACAAGTTCAAAGATAAAACAGACTCATACCAAGCGTAATCCCAGTCATACAAAGCAATTGTGCTCCATTACCCAACAAAACCGACAAGAGCATACGGTGGGTAGGAGGCCTAAACACATCTGCGTGGACAAGCTTCCATCCAAAATCTTCCTGGCCACCATCTTCGTCTCCAAAGGTATTGTACCGCGCAATATCCTTGTGGAGAGCCCGGAGGAGGATCATACCAATCATCCCCGTGAGCATAAATACAATGACGATCGAGTTGACGATGCTGGGGAAAGTGTTAGAATGGGAATGGCGCTAATGTGAGCAACCTGACTTTTACCTGAACCAGTGGATCTGAGGGTCGAGGGTGTACAGGTAGTGGTCCCACCGCGTGCCCCATGACACAGACGACCACTACAGTTTAGAAAACTCAGAACTTGCATCTGTACACTTCATCCAGCTAATATAAAACATACCTCCCAAAACACATTATACGTGTACCGAACCTTCGTCTCAGCCGTCTCGCTCAAACGCATCGTCGGAGCTTGCTTTGGGTCAGGGATACAATCACTCTTCTCAGGCCAACCCTTAATACTAATAAAACATTAGCTCACGTAACCAGGGGCAAACAGCAAAGAAAAATACCTGTAAGGCCACACAAGAATCCCAACAACTCGATACAAGTCATTCTTTTCATCCGAGTGATACCTAATATGTATGTCATAATGATTGTTCAAGTACATTGTGGGGTTCGCCTGCGCAACACAATTATTCAAAATCCGTAAGTTACGTCTTGTTAAAGTGAAACGTACCGCCTCATGGTCGTATTGTCCCATATCAAAACCAATGCTGTAGTACTTGTCTTCGTCCGAGTCATCCGTGGAGTATGTGACAAGAGATGCAGCGGGAAGACCGTCCACGTACCAGTTGTGCTGGTACTGTTCTTTGATTCTACAGGGCGCTCGCATTAGATGAGATGCATGGTAAACAAATCAAAAATTGTCTAAGGACCTGAGGTTAACAAACTTTGCATCGGCGGCCGGGACGGTCACTTCACCCAACAGCTGGCATGTTTCATTTTTCAACATTTTCAACTACAAAAAGACGAGATCAATAGCCTTTCCACACTCGTCACCATACACACCACACACCTTGAACGCGGAATTATGCAACCGATCCCCAAACAAGATACTCCCCAAACTCTCCCGTTTATTCTCCTCAGTCTCCGGCTTTACATGATGAAATTTCTCATAATAATAGTCGTACGGAAGGAGTGTGTCGGCAGAGGTAAGGACATTCACAGCTAATTCCACTGGCGCATCCTCGCGGTAGTCTTTGGGTGCTACGCCTGGGAGGTAGAATGCCGACGCGGATGCGACGAGGGTGAGGAGTGCCGTGAATTGGAGGGCACGCATGGTCTGGGTGGGTACGCGATTGCCGCGAAATGAAATCTCCAAATGTCAAACTGCCCGATTGCGTGTTTGCCACGTCCACATAAGTCAAGCGCCTGCTGCGCTCAACAACCAAAGTTTCCGCCTCTAACCTTATTAGGAAGTCACGTGGTGGGTTGCGTAAGCGGACGCGTCCGCCTGTCTTCCTACACAGCGAGATGAACTAGAACGAGATCGTCCAAGAACCCAAACATGACATTTGGTAAAATCATTTTGAGAAACAAGTGCGTCGTACTAGGTGGGTTCTTAGACTCTCATCTTCCATAGCTCAATTTGTTAAATATTTAACATAGGCTCACCAACAACGGGCAAGACCGCTCTGACACAACTTTTCCACAGCGATGGAACCCAGTACGCTAAAACATACGCCATGGTACGTTATCCTTTCCTCACAATCCGTTTTCCGACAACTACCAACTTTAGGCACAGACCCTCCACTGCGACACAAGCCTCAAGCCCATCACCATCCCCGATACACAATTTACCGTCGACCTTTACATTCACGACATAGGGTGCTCAGACCTGTTTGCACAAGATTGGGTCAAATATGTACGTACGAACTTATTGAAATATCGAACGGATCGGTTCTCAATGTTTTTCTAGGCCGAAGGTACCACGTCGTTTATGATCGTTTACGATGTGACCAACGCAGACAGTTTCAAGGATGTGGGGAAGTGGATGGATGTAGTACCAAGAGGAGTGCAAGGTGAGTGCCGATAGAGCTTACAAGAATTTGATGAATGAAGAAACTGATTCTAGTAGGCGTACTCGTTGCGAATAAAACGGATCAGACCTCTCGACGGGTCGTAAGCACGGCGCAAGGGGAGGAGTTGGCCTCGAGGTTTGGCGTGGGGTACTTCGAGTGTTCCGCAGTAAGTGGGCCGTATTCGACCGGTGTAGAGCACGAAAAACTGAGAGTATTTTCAGGCCACAAATACAGACGTGGAGGCCCCCTTCTATTATCTGGCGAGCACCTTCCATCAAACCTTCATGGACGCATGTCAAAGCTTCGAAAGAGGCGCATAAAAGCAGTCTTTAAATAATAATATAAAAAATCCAAAAAGCCATTACACACTTTCTTCCCCTTTGATACCCTCCCCAACCCGTTCCCATCGTCCCTTCCACCTCTTTATAACCTCATCCACGCCCACTACCAAGGACCCAACACCCAACACTACAATCCAATCACCGAACCTCAAATCTACCGTCTGGAATATCCCTTGAAGAACACTCCAGTGCACGACCGCGAATTGAAAGAGGATGCAGGCGAGGGCAGCGAAGTTAAACATGCGGTTGGTGAAGAGTCCAAGAGAGAAGAGGATGGAACGGGTCTGGGAACGGCAGGTGACGGCGTTGAAGAGAGAAAAGACGACAAAGACAGTAAATGTCTAGTATGATGAAAATTAGAACTCGTGTCCCCCGATCACAAACATCAATTAAAAAAATTACCATTGTGGATCCTCTCCGCCCAGCCTCATCCTCATCCAAAAACCCTCTCCCCAGCTCCTTAGAATAAATCCCGATGGTACCAACAACAACCACAAAGGCGGATATAAGCACCCGGCTCACAAAAGCCCTCGTGATAATTGGCTCATTCTTGTTCCGCGGGGGACGTTTCATCACATCTGGATCGACGGATTCGACGCCCAGGGACTGAGCTACGGGACCGTCGCATATAATATCTGTAGTATATAAGTAAGGAGTAGGAGGGAAAGAGAGAAGAACGGGTCACCTACTGATCCAGAGGATTTGCATGGGATTGAGGGGGTTCGGGAGCCCTAAGAAAGTTGCGACGGCAATCAGTGTCAAGGCGGCGATGCTGGTGGAAAGCTGGAAGCGCAGAAAGTTCTGAATGTTGTAAAAGATGGATTTGCCTGGTATGTTCCTTGTTAATACTAGATTCCCATAATGGATCGGGAGTGGATACACACCTTCCTCGATGGCATACAAGACCGTCGCTGGCAAAAGTCCAAAAATGTCAGTACTCTGAAGTCCAGGCAACCAAACCAACAAATATGTCCTTACCGAAATCATCATTAACAAGAATCATATCCGCAGCCTCCTTTGCCACGTCCGTTCCACTCTTTCCCATAGAAATACCGATATCCTAACATGCCAAAAACGCCCTTAGAAGAACACTTCACATCTTTCATCGCAAGGTCTCAACATACCGATAACCGTAGGGCAGGGGCATCATTTACTGCAATTGCAAATGGATCAGACACGACATATTTAAAGGTCCCCAGTTGAACGAACCTCCATCTCCAGTCATGGCCACGACAAGTCCCTTGGCTTGCAGGGCCCTCACAATCACCATCTTATGCCTCGGTGTCGTCCGATAAAACACGGTAACACGCTCCACCTGTTCATCTAGTTCCCTTTCCGAAAGGGCGTCGAGGTCCGGTCCGGACATCAGACCACGAGGCGGGACGTGGATGCCAAGGTGGGATGCAATGGAAGATGCCGTGCCCTCTGCAACCACCGTTTTAATTTCAACATTATAAAGTTGATGAGAGAAGGAGCCTCGTACCTGAATCCCCTGTGATCATTACAATCTTGACGCCGCCTCTCACCAACGTGTCAATCGCAGCCGGTACACCAGGTCTCGGAGGATCATACATGGCCACAAATCCCACCAGACACAAATCTCCCAAGTTCGGTCCCATAGCCAGAAACAATAGCCTCAACCCCGCATTCGCGACACCCTTCGCAACAGCTTCAATCAGATTCCGTGCACCCGCGTCTAAGGGCCGTTCGTCGTTGGGCCCGACATAGTACCGCTTGCATTGCTCGAGGATGGGCTCCATAGCACCTTTGACGTAGAACAGTGAAGAGGTGGAATGGACCGGGCGGGATTCAATGGCCATCCATTTGCGTTCGGCGTTAAAGGGTGTTTCAGAGATTTTGACGTGAGCCTGCTCTCATCACGAATGTTAGGATGATATATAGAAACGCTAGCAGTTTGTTAACGACATACCTTGCGCTCATCAGTCACACCCATCCTCCCCGCCACCTCTAAAAACGCAATCTCTGTCGGTTGCCCTACAGCCTGTCCTTCCTCCATGTGGGCGTTATTGCACAACATGCCTATCATTTGAAGATGTGAATATCTATTTTGCATCATAGCACACAGCGTCGTGGAGAAGCAAAGACATTACCTATCCGGAAGAGCATTGTCGGAGCTGGAAGGCTCAGCATGGAAGCATTGGCGGGGTCATCAATGTCAATGATAGTTTGCTGCGCAAGCGTGTACAGTTTTGTAATGGTCATTTTGTTCATGGTCAGTGTACCTGTTTTGCATAAGATTTTCAACAACATTCATCCGCAACCCGGTTACACCACAAAAAACACACCCGTCTTGTCCGCGCAAATCACATTCACAGAGCCCAAAGCCTCTACTGCCGGCAACTTTTTGACAATGGCGTGTCGTCCTGCCATGCGCAGGACGCCGAGCGCCAATGTAACGGTTACCACAATCGGCAGGCCCTCTGGTATAGCCGCTACAGCCAGACTCACTGGAACAAGATTTTAGACACACCGCTTGCGAGCATTTGGAGAAGATACACGTCCGCGTACCTCCGATCGTAAACATCTCCAACCAATGCCGCCCCTGGAGGATCCCGATTAAGGTAATTATGCCGATAATAATAAAGGAAAAGGCAGAGAGTTGTTTTCCCAGGTGGTCCATTTTGAGTTGGAGCGGTGTCTTGCGGACTTCGACCTTCAAAGTGCATAAGTCGATACAGTCCATTTTGCCAAGGAAAAAGGATGCCTCACCTCCTTCATCATCGTAAAAACCATCCCAAACTCCGTGTGTTTCCCCGTCCCAACTACAATGCCCAATCCGTGACCATTTCTCACCAACGTCCCCATAAATGCCACATTCCTCCTTTCGGCCAAAGGCAAATCCTCACTCCTCCCCTCAATCACATCCGTATGCTTCCGACAGGGTTCATTCTCTCCCGTCAGACTCGACTCGTCAATTTGGAGGTCGTGCGCTGTGGCGAGACGGCTGTCGGCGGGGACGCGGTCCCCCGTGGAGAATTTGACAATGTCGCCGGGAACAAGCTCGCTGGCGAGAAGGGTAACGAGTTGACTGTCTCTGAAAGGGACGTGCTAGGCATAAGATTGTGGGACCGCTACAGTATGGTATGTGACGAGAGTGGGAGTACGACAGGTACCTGATTACATGGCAATAATGTGGAACGAGTTTGTTGAGTGCTTGGAGGGACTTTTCTGAGCGATATTCCTGAACAAATGCCACTATGTTGAGACGTGTTAGCAACAGCATCATGCATTGTACACCATGGCTGCCAGACACTTTGACTCCTCCGGGGCGCACTCTGTGCACGTTGTGCATCGTTACTTGTGCTCAGTCCGCTGAGTACTGCCAGCTGTGCTCCATCTCACTTTTGCTCGGTTGCACTCACCAGTCACGACGATAACAATCGCCAGCGTAATGCTCACAGCATCGTCAATCTCCCCGACCAATACCGAGACCCCAGCAGATCCCAGCAACAGCCCAATCAATGGATTCTTAAACTGCTCGACAAACTTGCTCGCAAGTCCCTCACTCTCTTCCACAGTCAGTTCATTGGCACCGACGCGAGACCGCTGGTAGGATGCCTGCGACGACGACAGACCTGTCTCCAGGTGCGTGCCGAGAGACTGTAGCGTTTCTGAGACAGAGAGTGTTGCGTAGCGTGCTGAAGGACTTATGGCGTGTGTTGGGGATAGGGGTATGGATCCCGTTGGGCTGGTTGTGAATGGTAAGGACATGATGGCAAGAATGGTAATATGCAAGTGAAGAGTGCCGGGATATGTACAAGCGAGAGATTCTATCTACGAATATCTCCCCATTTCACAAACGTCTTGACCTAGCTCCCAATGCTCTAATTGCCAGTCTAGTTGCGGGATTTGTTGTTGACGACGAGGCCCCCAAAAGCCAGAAACGCGCGCGTTTGACTTCCAGCGCCGATGAGTCATATCTTCCTTCCAAAAACCTCCACGCCCAAACTCGTTTTTTTTATTCTCGTTTCTACACAATACGGTGAAGGCTTGATATGATCATCCAAAAAAGCGAATCATACAAGAAGACAAGAATCTCTACGAATCAGAGAGTCCTCAAATGTGAGAGCATATGATATAACGATAGATGAAGCCTTCCAACCGTCGAATGCACCTTGATATGAATGAATGGTAGTGCCAAGATAGATTGTGACAAATACGACGATAGCGGCCATTCGCTTTACCTATTTTGCTTATTTTGAACCTATAGTTATACTACCAGCAGTAACCTTTACCCAAAGTTTGAGTTGCGGCTGGCGCACTCGCTTGTAGAATGGTGCTCAGAGATTCCCACAAACTTTCGCAGGTCCCAGATGTAGGTTCCGATTAAGGCTGCAATACTTTTTTGTATGGCGCATCCAGTATGCAGAGGTGTCATAAATGCTTGGAAAGTAAGTATTCTAACCAGTTTACATCCTCGTTATGAATAAATACATCCCGTAGCTTCTGGTTACGAGGGTTCCAAATCGGGATGAAATAAATTGCGCTGACTATGCCGGTATTCGCTCTTCTTTACCTGATATCAGATGCGGATATGATAATCGGCTCAATATTATGCATGTTCGTCCAAGGGCAATATATTCCTGGTCCGCTGCTGGACAACATTCTGTGTGTCCGGGCGCACCCTCTGGCAGCCGATTAACGCTAAGATAATATGGGTCTGCCGTTCCGAGCTTTCCACAAAGCATTGGTGGTTTAGTGGCATAATTACCGCCTGCCACGCGGTAGACCCGAGTTCGATTCTCGGCCAATGCATAGTTTTCTCATTGGTTGCTCTTTATGGACGAGACCAATGCTGATTGATGCATATCAGAACTGCATTCGCAGCGAGATGTCCCTAACCTGCACATCGTTCGCCGTGTAAACCATATCGCCCCCCTTCCAGTAACTAGGTCGCAAAGCTCTCGCTGCGATCTGACAATAGCTCAGAGTCAATTACCCGTAACGGCGTTTTCGTGTTCACAACGGCGGTCACTTTGAGTATCCAACGTTTTCAAAACACAAATGTGGATAATTCTATTAGAGCAAAGTTAAAACCGCAAGAATGACGTTGAAAATAGACTCTTGGGGATCAATGAACGAATGGAGAATTAAATCGAGTTACGTATTGTGGATCATCGATGGAAATAGGGCTTTGGTAGGGGGATATTCATCAGGTAGCTTTCAGGAGGGCATCTTTACCAAGCGTTCTTTGGGGGGATATTCAGGTTTTAACATTACAATGCAAAACTATCTGCAGCTGGTTGATTTGGTAAGCACAGGCCTTTAGGAGGGGAGACACGACACGCGACTAGGACACGCGACTTGTGTAAGATGTAAACAATCACCTTTTGGACTTTTTTGTGTCGTCGTCGTCGTCGTTGACATCGTCCTTGACATCGTCCTCATTGCATGATAATATGGGTATCGTTACTTGCAGCATGCCATGAATATGTCTTGACATGCATGGTCGAATGAAAAAGTGTTTCCATCACATGATGTGTCTTCTCTCCTTTGTCTCGCTGAGTGATAGCACACTCGTTCTCCTTTATATTGGGATCACGCGTATATTTAAACGGCCGTCGCTGGCTCGTCCTCGTCTTTTTCTTCTTCTTTTACCTATTATCATCTTGCAATGGAGGGTACAGATCCCTCGTCTCTCATCCATCGCTCGCGTTCTCCCCACAAGTCCCGCTTATCCCTCTGCAAGACATTTCATCTGCTCTACACAGAGTACTCTGTTCCGCTCTCGGATGGCTCTGGTCATCTTCCTATGGACAGAAGATGTCTCCAGAGTGTCTTTATGGACGGAAAGGGCTCGCGAGGCGCTGTCCTCTTGATTCCAGGTTTTGCTTCCAATAGACACATGTTTCATCTCGGCGGTGGTTTGGGTACGTACTCGAACGCAACATCAGCGATGCCAATTTTTAGCAAGTGTATGAGACTGTTAAAGGACTATAGCGACTGTTCTATTAGCGAGTGGTTAATGGCTAATGCCAACATAGCATGCATCACATCGATGGTCCTTGCTGGCTGGCACATCTGCATATAGTATGGTCTAACAGTGACCGGTCCCCTCCTTTCAGGAAAAACAGGGCCTTCGTTTGCAGAATTCCTCGCAAAACGCTCTTTCGATGTCTTTTCCGTTGACCTCCGTGGCACATCAGAATCCCTCAAACTCGGCAGTACGCGTCCAGCAAGCATGAAGGAATACGTCGAGGTCGATATACCCAGTGCGATATCGGTCGTCAAAAAGGTTGGAAATTATGATAAAGTTTATTTGATCGGACATAGGTGAGCATACCCACTGCGTGCTAGGGAGCGATGCTCGCTCTGGGGAAGGGAGCAATGTAATCATTAATGAACCTCTCCCTTGTAGTATGGGAGGAGCGCTCTCTTGTGCTGTTGCTGGACTCCACCCAAATGACGTTGCCGGAGTCGTTCATCTCGCAGGGCTATACCACTACACCATCCCAGGACTAAGCGAAATCATTGAACTTTATAAAGCCTTTTGTCCAAGTCCCGTCAAGGCGATTCTGAGTGGCACCACGCATCTCGCGACACGATCCGTGTCGGCCGTGCTGTCTCCGGTCGTGTCTGGGATTCTGTATTTAACGGGCGCCAATACTCCGCCGGACGACAGTGACCAAGCTGGATGCCCTCCCGCCCACGACGTCAATCACCCGCCTCCCAGACTGGACAGTGACCCAGACCTCACCACAGATGCCCCTCCGAACACCAGCACAGACCTCATCATACCCAAAGCGCCTCTACCGCCTTCCTCCAAACACCACCTCCTCACTTACATGCGCCAGTTCCTAACTCACATTAAACGCCAACCTATACCTCTTCGCTCCGCTCTTAATGCCGTGCTATTTCTTCGCCAATTTGTTCCGTCGAGGATTGAAAACGCTATTATGAACGCAGTCTATCCCTCTCCATGGGTTCCCAACAGTGTCGAGGACCCGTGGGGTCTTATGGATACGTCAGTGGAAAGTCCGTCAATTGGAGTATATTTGAGTATCACGCAGATGGCAATTCATCATGAATATTGTAAGTGACCTGTCGACCTTATGTGTGATGGGAGCTAATGCACTCTGTGCACTTCATAGACAATAATTGGGTCATGTCGAGCTCAAATCATCGTACCGATGTTGTCACTGAAGATTTACAGCACGTCTCCCAAGCCGCCGAGCCGCCCGTCGTATCGGCGTCACCCTCCACACCCTCCAAAAAACGCTCCAAATCCCAACTGCATGTTCACTTTGCCCCGCCACCGATACCCCCCTCACCGACAACCATCCAGTATCCGGCCCCGCCCACCCCGCACTGGTCCACCTGGAACGAACTCTCTCCTTACCTCTCCAATTTTGAACTTCTCGAGCACCTCCCCCTCTTTTTCTGCTACGCCAACGCAGACGGCGTGATACGCGTCAAGGACACTATGGCAGGCTACCAACGCAGCGGTAGCAAATGGAAAGACGTGATTCGTTACGAAGAGGACGAAATTGCAAAGGAACGTCGACGGGAAATATACGAGGGGATTCGTAAGAATGTAGATCAAGTTTTTGAGACCCTGGCTGATGGCCATGCCCGTATCCAATCTCCCTCTAAAACAGTACGATTCTTACCTACCACTACCATCCCAACGCATTACACCCTGCCCCGTCCCGCGAAATCATACTCTTCATCCAATCTTCAAACCCTCAAAACTCCACCTCCACCCAACCACCTGCGTCACTATGCAATCGAGCCCGGTTACTCGTATGGACATGTGGATATTTTGGCAGGTGTCCATGCGGAAATCATGTGGGAGAAAATTGCAATGTGGTTGGCTGTTACAGCGGAGAGGGATCGGGAGTGGAGGACGTGGAGGAGGTATAGTGCCAAGTAACTTTTGGGATAGGTTGCATGATCATGTTATGGACAGTGGATACCCGGTATTATAGTTTCCTGGAATTTGGACTCGACAAAAATAGGTTTTTAGATAACTTACCAAAGATCTTCAAAAATAACTGTAATAAAAAATATAAAAAAGAATATAATTGTCGGTGATGTCCGAGTTTCTGAACATGGTGGTTACGTAATCACATGGTGCTAGCTATATGGCATCGTGTGCAGGACGATCCCGTCCACGTCTACGTCCCCTCCCCACAGCACCGCCCTCCCCACCTACCCTGTACACACCCCGCTCTTACATCCCCTGGATCCCCACCGAAGACGAAACCCTCGTATCCCATAATGCAAGCACACCATACGCAAGTATCGGAGCGCACCTTTCCACTTGGACCCTCCGAGGATGTATAGCGCGGTACAATGCGCTAATGCGACCAAAGCAAACAGGAAGCGGACTGTAGATGAAGGCGCGTTATTGCGTGATGTAATGCTAGATTACATCATCTCGGCACTAGGAAACACACGAAACTACAAAATGACGCCGATGGACCCGATCTGGGCTGTCCATGTTCCAAGAACACGGGGATTGGGGGCAACAGGTCGAACGTCCATAGGCGATACGATTTTGGTGGACAGCGTCCGCGAGGGTATTGATGTGGACGATGTGGGCTACGAATTCGGGGGCTTGTGCTTTTGCTGAAGTGTCGGTTATGGAAGGTAGTCAGGCGTGAGACTCTAGCAGCACTCAACCTCTTGCAGAGTGGACGTCGCAGGATGGTGGGCGAAACCTCAAGAACTAAAAATGGTGAGATGGCAAAAGCGGACAGGGTTGCTGATGCGAGGGAGGAAGCAACGCGTTGAAATGCCTTGTACGGAATGGACACCTTCCGGAATCGGGGAGACTAGAGAAGTGATTACAATGCACAGGTACGCCCTCTGCGATCGAGCTGAGCAAGTCACCTGCAGATGTGAGAAGTATGATAATGGTCGTGCACAAGCAGGATATCAAGCAGCCATAGTGGTTGCGGATGCGCCAACAAACCATTACTAGGGATATGATACATTCATTACGTTCATATTTGAAAGTCTTTCCCTACATGTCGATAACATCAATTCGCAACTTTAACCATCACAAGGTCTTCCAACCCTTTCGAAACACTCTGTCGTAACTATACCGAGACATGAGCTCACGCACTGGTAAAGGAATCATCCGCTAACACGTACCTTGGGTGAAATCGCCTTCTTTTCCCTCAAATATCCCTCCATAAACATCTGGGCGATCCACGGGGAGGGAATCAAAACCAATTCCGTTCCCTACACACAACAGTGAGTCGTATGCACATTTATAAACCATTCCTATAACCCACCTCAAAGAAAACACGTAACCCTTCTTTTGTCTTTACAAAAATAAATTCCTCGCCTTTGCGAATGCGTCCGCTGGGAAACGCGGCGCGGAAATTGTCCATGTGGGCTAGGATTTCTTGTCTTTGGCTTTCGTTGAGTGAGGAGGTTGTGAGACGGGATGTGAGCATGCGCATGAGGCCATTTCGGAGATGTGGGCCGTCCGTGTCTCGAACAGGTTCTGAAAAATACGTTAATTTTGAATTTTTCACACCCTACTATGAACCCATTCAAAACGCAACCCACCTATCCTCACAGCCACATCCCCCTCAACAAGTCTCTCAACAAATCCCTCCAGCGCCCTCCCTTCAAATCCTTCCCAAACTTCTCCCATCCGAACTCGGTCCAGCGCTTCCTGCCCCACGTAAAAACCGATCGTATAGACATTGATGTTCAAAAAAGTTACCTATTCCGCCCTGTTAGCTATGTGTGCGCAGTGTGAAATGGATGGTTATGTACCTGTCGGATGCCGAGCCCGAGGAGATGGAGTGTGTGGGGTTTCGGGAGTGTGGCATAGGTCAGGACAAGGGTTTTTGGGATAGGCTTCTTTGATGCGGGTTCTGTACTTTTTGCGTCAGGGACGGAATTTAAATATGGACACCGTACATACCCAGCACCACACTATTGTCTTGCTCAAGTTTCTCTGCAAGCACTACACCCCGCCACCCCAGCAGGCACACTCCAACACCTACGCCGGCACCTATCGCTATCCATGACGGCGAGATTCGACGCGCGCGGTATGGGAGACTGGTAGAATGGGACCGTGCTCGGAGAACAAAGAGCCCCGTCGAGCGAATGGGACGGAACGAGGGAACGGGGATACGTGGTGGTCGCATTTGTTTGTAATTGTTGCTGGGACTGCCAGAGGTGCCGCGGATGGTGGAAGGGTGTTTTAGTATGCCATGGTAACAACCCGCATAAATGCCGCGTCGCTGACAACGCGACTCCGATCGCCAAATGGCCAGGGAGCTTGGGAACAATACAAGATTAACCAAAACGACAAAGCACATCAATGTGCGTCACCATTTTCATCCGGGAGCAGCTGAGGCAAACATACAGCAAAAATAAACGTAGGAAACGCATAGGACTCTATATTACAATTTGTTTTGCGAAATATTAGAGGTTAAACCAAAAAAAACGAAAACGCAACGATCTACATCTCCGTGAAAAAAAACTAAAATCGCCCCAAAACATTCAAACTTTACAGGAAACCAACGAGAAGGAATTAAAAGGTTCAAATGCACCTCATTGAGCAGGATGCAGCCACACAGGCGCCGATGTCGAAACCGCCGGCTCCTCTACTCTCCCCTGGACTTGCTGCGCAAACATTTGACCCTGTCTCGGTGGTGCCGAATTCGATCTCTGCTCGGTCTCAAAGGACAAATCCTGGGTTGAATGCAATGAGGTCTGGGAAGGGTATTCGTAGATGGGTGCGGTCAGATGTGGGTTCTCGGGGCCTTGCCAGGTGACGTAGGTATGTTGGGGGATATCGGGTTGCGAGGGGGAGGGGCCCATGTGGAAGGTTGGTATAGGCGTCCATTTGGGGTGGGAGGGGTTGTGCGCGAGCCATGTCTTTGGGTGCCGTACTGCATTGGATTCCTCGTCTCGGCTCAACATTGGAGAAGCAGGTGTAGAACCATCTACCAAACTCCCCGTACTCCCCTGAGTGGTACTAAAACTCCCAGAGGGTTCATCCATGCCTTCCGAGAAACTTCGTTTCTTGTTGGTGGTTGTCTCGACTTTTCGAGTTTTCGAAGGTTTGCGTGGGGCGTATTTGTAGTCAGGGAAGGTAATGTTGTGTAGGCGTTTGGCATCTTCGGCTTTGCGTTTGTAGATTTCTTTGACTTCGGCCGGTTCGTTGGCCCACATTTGGCCAATGAGGCGGGAAGCCTGTTTGAGAAGGGTTCAATAATGCTGGATGTGTGGATATCAAAGACGCACACTACCCTACCTCGTTGTTGGTGATTCCCTCGTTGGCTCGCATCACCTCGTCCTGCTTTTCTCTTCGGTATATGATGAACGAATTGGCGGGTCGCGGGGCTTTCTTTGGTTTTTGAAGGTTGTAGCCTTTCACATTGGGTATATCAGGTTGGGTCGAGGAAGGAAGTGCCTATAGAACCTCTAGTCAGACAAACCCAGACTAGCTAGTCAACAGGGATCATTATGTATCTTACCTGAGGGCTGGTATCATAGGGTCGGGACGAAAGTCTCGGTAAAATGCCTCCCATTTGCTGTAAACCAGTCAATACCTCCGCGTTCGCCGGTACATGCGCAGGAACCAGTACTGGATAATAGCCCTGCGGAACATAACACCACCCCGCATCCCCAGACTCATCCACATGTTCTTGGGGTGAGAAATTGTGCTGTTTAGGGGTATAATACGATAGCCTTCCCGGCACATGTACCGGATGCCCTGCAGGATGTCCAAACGAACCACGCCGAGGAGGTCGTCCCAAAGTGCCATGTGACGCCGGACGGTCCTTGATGTCCACGGCCAGCGAGGAAAACATATCAGTGGTAATGGCTAGCGATCCTTTGCGAGAGCCGTCAGAAATGCTCGGATCGCTCGCCGATCGGGACATCGGACTCGTGAGGGAGACCTGGATGGTAGGTGGGAGGTGATCTTGACCGTACGCTGCTCCCGGTCCAATAACAGGTACACCCGGCTCCCAGTAGCTCGAATAAGGCATTGCCGGCGGGGTGGGCCCGTGAAAATAAAACGGTCCTCCGTACGGAGGTAGGGGATATGTCGATGACGACGCAAACTGCCTATGCATGAACCCAGACTCCACCCCTCCATGTCCAAATTGGCCGTGCCCGTGTTCAAAAGCCCCCTCCTCCTCCGTAGGGTATTCCGTTTCCACAATCGTCGCATCCAGCGGCGAATCAATACTGCGAGCTGGATCATCATCCACGCTCCCGCCTTGCCCGTGCATTGATGGAGGTTGCAAGAACAGGTGGGCGGGATTAGCCTTTAGTTTTTTGCTCTTTCTGTAGCCCATGTTTTCGTGTGTTTTTCTTCGAAGATTTGCAAGCAGCGTGCCGACCAACCAGAATATAAATGGGGGAATAATGCGGGGAATAATGCGGGGGTATGTTGCCTGTCTTTGGTCGTAAATTTGGAACTTATTTGGGAGCTGTCGCCAACACACAAGCAGCGACGCTCCGTTAAGAACTGGAATATTGCCGATATCTAGCCATGTGCCAGAAATTACCAAAAATTGGGCAAGTTAGAAGTTGTTTGGATTCTAAAAATAAGTATTGGTCCTCGGGCGAATCCCGGTTCCAACTTTCAAGACCAGACCCGCCTTTCCTTGGATTGATTTTTCCCCCCCTGCTCCGAATAACGCATTATTTGCTTGGTAAACATCCATGACCTGAGTACGATGGATGTTCGGAAGTTACTATTTTGAGCGTCAAGCTTAGATAGAAGGATACGAACGAGTGTACACGATGAAAATAGCAACCAGATCGACATGATATCGCATGACATGGCTCGCCGATTCGGAGGATTTTTCAGCCACATAAACTTGGGAGACTATGGGGATACTGTGGGGTTTGATCGTACCAAGACGATTGTAAGGCGGAAGTGAGGCAACGGCTTACCGCCAAGACCAACAGCGCCTGTGAATCTAAAACGAGGTCGAGATCTTCTTGATTGCAGGGAAAGGTCATTGAAGTGATCTGAACCCACTTGCCACTCTACAAAGATACGCAGAAATAAGCAAGATAGGTCTGAAAAACTATCACAACCGTTACAGTTCCAGTTTTCTAAACTGTGTTCATTCGAACTCCGACGATTACTTCATGTTCACGTGACAGCACTCTAGAAGAATGCTACCCCGCACAAAATGTTTTTAATTAAATGGGAAACAAGCAAGGTAGTTATCAAGCTTATACTGGAAACCCAAGAAAGCACAAAGATCCAAAGACGCCACAACGTTGGATGACAAAGTTTATCAAATAGTATCATCGCCCTTTCGCTTTTCCCGCACTCTTCATCAATTTCATTCGCTGTTGCATACGTCTATATTTATCATTTTGCAACATCTGGGAAGCACGTGAGTATCTGAATGGATACTATTGTGTCTAAATTGCATTAAAGGTACCCACCTGTTTATTTCTGCTTTCTGAGGATAACCCTGACACAACAACATTGGAGGCTGGCATGACGGTAAAGGCCGGTGCGACCCGCTGTGGGATCCGGGCACGGATGGAGCTATCCTCGTCCTTGCCGCCTGGCTTGGCAATAGAGGGTCGCGCCGATCTCTTAATGGGTCGTTCGGTGGGGTCGGCTGACGCTACAACAATTTTGTGGTCACGGTAGCTGGCACTGCGGTGCAGGATGGGGCGCATCCATTTGTCTATTAAGACGATTGAGTTGAGCAAAGAGCACAATCCATCGTAACGTACATTCCACCTACCAACAAGCTGCGCGGCAGTCTTCTTTATTTCTGGCGGAACCCGTTCACATTTTGAGTAGAAATTAACAATGCGACCGATCAGGCTGTCGCGGAGGTGCGATGTTCTAATTGGCATCTATCAACCACCAGTATCATGAAATTTGTTAGGCCGTAGGACCCAAAAGTTGGCGCGATGACTACATAGTCGACATACTCTGGTCAGGGTTGCGAAAATGTTTCTTTGAATGTCGAGACTCGGTAGTGAGGCGTCGGGTAATGGTTCCAGCCTGCGAACCAGTGGGTGAGCATGAGTCGCTTCTCAGATAACCGACCAGTAGCCTCCAATCCCCACGTACCAGAGTTTCATGCCCTCCAAAACATTGTTCTCCAAAAACTGCTCATACAACTGCTCCCTTTGCAGCAGGTTCATAACCTTTGGCAACATTTTCAGCTTTTCGATAGCAGGCTGATTACTTTTATTCAGCTCTCCGTCCTGTTGTGCCGCTCTCTTCATGTCTGTGAGCAATTTGACCATCCGCTCATCCATTTCCGCTTCATCAGGCAAATCCTGCTTTGGCCGTTTGGTTCTCGTCTTCTTCAATGCTTCCTCAACATCCATAGACGCCTCTAATCGCTTCAAAGCATCTGGACTCAGAGAACGCTCTCGCGGTACGTCTTCCTCCGAATCATGTGGCTGTCTTTCGACAGTTCCACGGCCCCGTTTGGATGGTGTTTTTCGTTTTTTGGGTGCTCGCCGTTTCAGCTCTTCGGGAAGATCGACTTGTGCAGTGTCTTTTTTTTTAAAGGATGGGAGTTTTACAGGGGATTCGTATTCATCGGCACTTTCGTTTGCTGACGCTTGTCGCTCCTCGTCATCGGATAGAACGTCCTCAAGCTCATCGAGCTCACTCTCAGACCCTCCGAAAATGTCTTCATAGGTGGACGTCATTTTGAAGTGGAGTCCAGTGCACTGGTTGCTCAATCTCAATATTAGCCTTTATTGTACGTTTCGAAGGGGTTGTGTCAGAAGGAGAATGCAATCGCTGCTTGATCTCGGGTAGTTTGAACTGGTTTGTGGAGAGTCCCATTCAGGATGGCCAAAGCCACAAGTGTCTAAGCCACAGACGTGTCTGCAGTGCCTTGATAGATAGATGTGCCTTCCTATCCATCTCCCATCCATTCCATCTATTGTTTGTTGTCGTGATTTTGATGATACAAGACAGTAGCGGTCCAAAGTTGTGTAAATCCCAGGAGGCCAATTGCTAGAGAGATTATAGCTTGGTATCTGTGTTTTTACAATGCCACGGTACTGAACAGTCCACCCAAATAGCGAGTATACAAAGAAGGGACGTGCAACTTTCCACTCTTGTACTAACTTGCACAGCTCACAATGGTATCCGATTATCTTTTGCATACTACGGCGACATGTCAGCAATATGAATCACCGACGAGGACAATCGGAAAGCGTACCTTCTTCATAATCCTGATGATATACTCAACCTGCGGATTGGCCGTATTTCTCAACATTGTAACAACATCCCGTAGCAACTCTTTTGGTTCTTCCCCTTGCACTACTTGCTTGAATACGCCTATACAAGCCCCTCGTTTTCCATCCCAATATTCCGGGTTGGGGTCAAGGCGTTCTAATACGTCGAATGCTTTTGCTGAGTAGTAATATTGGGTCATCTTTGATGGAGGTGGGCAAGGGGATGAGTGAGGTTTGGAAGCAGGAAATATAAAGACTATTACCTTGTAGCAATCGTTGGCGATGAGTTGAAGTAGACTGAAGGATTCACTTGATGTCTCCATTTTGAGATATAGTTCCCAGGCAAGCCGAGGTTTCTTGTTCATGATATCTGTATGGTAAGGACAACATTAAGTATATTATCTGTAAACTGTTGCGTCCAATCGAACTGTCCACTCACAGCATCGCGCCAAATGGCTCAAATATGCATAGTCATTTTTGCATTTCTCATTCTGTATTGTCAACAAAATCTCTTCCGCTTCCTCGTACGCTCCAGTTGCCACTTTGGCTTGTGCATAGTTGTAATTGAAGGTATCGTCATTGTAAAAGTACCCCTATCCTTTCAGTGTCACTACAGGATGCAGATACAATACCATCTACCGTTGACAAATACCTTGACAGAATTCAAATATATCAAAACATCCTCAAACTGCTTCAGCAAAAAGAAGCAAGAAGCCATGCACTGCCGCCCGGGTATCGTGTCACACTCGCTCGCCGATCCTCCCACTAATTGAAAGTATTGTTGTGCAATTTTGAGATGTTCTCGAGATTCTTGTTCTTGGCCGAGTGCGGCATTGACTATCCCTTTCAGGATGTATTCCTATCATGGTGCATAAGCAACTTTGCCATATTCGGAACTAGACGACAGGTACCTGGGGTGTAGATGGCTCAACATCCTTCATTAAATTGAAAGCGGCGATGGTGTCGTTATTTCGCAAGTGGTATATCACCAGATTCAATCTAGCTTCGGGAATGACGTCCAGAAGAGGTGGAAAAACCTGCAGGGCGCCTTCACCATTTCGAAAGACAACCTATCACAACTCTAGTCAGCTGTTACCTATCATTCAAATCAAAGATACAACCCCTTGGTACCAAATTATGCTTTATCAAATCCTCTGCAAAATGGAAATGGGGCGACATTTTCTCGGTCATTGCCTTGAATTCCTGTTCTGCGGCCTTCCCATTGTACAGTCGGAAGTGATTGCAGGCTTTGAGGTTGATGGCAACGACGCTGTCCGGATACTGTTGCAGGTAGACAGATAGGACTTCCTGCGAGACGTCGTAGTAGTCAAGCTTGTAGTAGCACATGGCAATATAGACGTTTATGGCCAGATATTCTCTAAAATCATGATTGCGGTAAGTTTGACCACTACACTGGATCGGTTAAGAAGAAACGTCGACCATTACCGATGCTCAACCAGTATTCGCTTGTAAATATCTATTGCTTCTTGGTAGTGGCTTCGAAGGTAATGGATGGACGCCAAGCTCAGCTGTCAGGAATTGAGGTTCATCAAGTGAACGTTCGGGCATCAGGGTGTACATGCACTCTACCTGATCCTCAATCACGTCCTGAAGATTCTGATGGTACCCCATCAAACGCTTCTCATCATTAAATTTGTGGGATAGGTGAAAAAGAAGTCTGTTCTGTAATTTGCAGGTAGGTCCTGAAGCATTCTCCGGTTAGAATACCCGATATCATTATTGATCATAATCATTCACCTCACCTTTCTGAGCCTCCTCGTCTGCTTCCCTGTACATTCCCAAGAAGAAGTAGCAACATCCGAGATAAAGATGCACCAAAGGTTCACATTTCGGATCTTGCAACATTGCTTGGTACGTCTTCCTTCCGAGGTGTTGATGCATGTCAGAGACGGCTGCACTGATCGATATAGTGTAAAGATCGAAGAGAACCCACCTCCATGGCCTTTTTATAATCACTCAAATGGAACGCGGCATATCCAAGCCAGCCCAACGTATCTTGATCTTGTTTTCCAGCCGCTGCGTTGAACTGCTCCGCAGAAAGTTGTTTGGCCCCACGTTCGCTGCGATTAACCACGATAACCTCAATCCTACCTCCAAAAAGGTAATCGCTCCTGTAAAGTCTCTACTCTCAATAAAATCTTCCAGCTTTGGCGCTTTCTTTTTCTTGTCAATGTTTACGATGCCGCCTGCTGTCCCGCCAGGTCCCGTACTGACGGCAGGTTTAACTCGTGATAACATCTACCCCGTTAATTGGTTATTTTATAGTAGGTAAAACAGAGCGTGTAGATGCTTGTAAATTACCATCTTGCAGCGAGGTATCTACTGGAGAAGGAGAGGGACTAATGGCTACTTGCTCTATCCTGTTGAGATCAGTTATTTCGAGTGGCCGCGTCGAGATTACATAATCTGCGACGACAACTTCCAACTGCAGGCAGGACGGCATCAGGTCGCCTTACGCCTTCCTTATCCGCTGCTTCTGCCATCTCTCCATCAATATGTATTTATAAGTATTTTGAGCTCGCTCACATTGTTGTTTGAGCCGGCAGCTTGACGGATGGGCCTTAAAACGAAGTCCATGGGGGAAGGTGCAAGCATCAGGTCCGTATAACTACATGTTTATGACTGTGCCACCAAAATATGGCGGAAATATCGAGGTCACCACTGCCCACCAACCATTACAAAGTCTCCAAAAACTTGTCAACATTAGCGGCAGCAAGATTCCTAAACGATGGAAGTGAATTTCAACGTCAGGTCTTCGTCATCCTCCCGTCCGCAAGGTCTTCGGCGTAAGGACATGCGCAAGGAAGCGTGGGATAAACGGTATGAGGACTCCAGAAAGGGAACAAGACATAGTCTCAAATTGCCAACAGTAAGCGTAACAACTTCGCACCTGCCGCGCAGCGCATGTTCACATCTTCTTTTCTAGGAACACCGTACTCGCTTTCAAGAGCCGTACGACTCTTACCTTTCCCACCTTCTTGACCTCTTCCCATCTCCAGCGCATGGTTGCTCTATCCCACGGTCATTTATTGACCAAGCTCGACGGTTAGCGCCGCGTGGCTCTGGCTGGACCGTGTGGCTCTCAACTGAATTGAGGCAAAAGTTCAGGGATAAAAAAAGCCAGTTAGTATGTGATGGCAATGTTACTCATGGGGAATTTGTCGAGTTGCTGTTGAGCATTGAGGAAGGGCAGCCCGGTGATGCCTTCAAAGTCGAGGCTGACATCGCCAATTCCCCATCAAAAGCGTGGAATTCTCCTTCCGAAGCGTCCGGTGCCGACTATTCGTGTGATTTTACTGATGCAGACGTTGACCCTTCTTTGACGTCGGTGGACGAGAAGGACGAATTGTTCATGAAGGACTACCTTTCAGGACTAGCAGCGATGCCAGAGGAGGCAGAGCCGCTGCCACCCTACCGTGACCAAAAATCCTCAAATCTGCCCCTACGTCTGTCAGATACCCCTCATAGCATTCTCGGATACGCCCTTAACCGCCGCCCATCAGCCGCCGGATCGTCAACTATCGCCCTTGCTGCGCTCCCTATAAACCCCTCAAACACGGATACCCATGCTCCTCCATACAGACCAATGCTGGGACCTGGCGAAACCAACGAACCCCTTCCACCCTACTTGGACGTGAACACTAAGGAGTCTGTCGCTGCCACACAGTGGGAACTGGAAAATTCAGATTCAAGTCCTGACACATTACTGTCATACGCAGATTCAGAGGCTGTGCGGTATGATGATTCTGCTCCGCCGTCCCCTCTATTGAGCTGGAGCGTGTGTAGCATTGGACAAACCGAAGATAGACCGCTGACGGAGGACTACAAGGAGATATTCGGTGCTCATGGCCCCATTGACGAGCCGTTGCCGTCGTACGAGTGCTCCGTTGCAGATGCGGACGGGAATGCCGGTAAGAAGCGAAAAGAAGTTATCAGCATGGACATCACGTCACTTTCACTGTCGTCCGGCAAAGTCAGCGGACAGGACAAGGACACCCAGACTGCAGATTCGAGCACTCTTTCTTGGTGGTCTGACAATATGGTGGATATTAGTGATATCGATGAGTTGGATCCCGCGCTTGAAATGGACCTGGATTTTGATTGTGCAGGCGTGAGCGATTCATCGGACTCATCAACGCAGATGGACCTCGACGCAGATTCGCGTTATTTTCTTTCGCGATTCACCCTACTTGATGAATTGAGTACCTCATTTGACGGGAACATGTCTTCGTCAACGGCAGCAACACGACATTGGCACAAGGAGAATGGTTTAAGTAACCGAGTTCCTCCATGGAGTGACCGCAACATGATTCGGGACGTCCGCGGGCTTGGGGCGGATACCTCGTCGCTACGATTATGGTCGCAGCGCGAAGAACGGAATTAGGTCTTCGAATGGAAGGGCCGGTGGTGATACCTCTTCATATATGAGTTTATTGTGTATTCTTTACAGTAGGCAGGCATGATCGCCAATTTTATGTACAAATCTGATATTTGATTTTCAAGCGTTCATTTCAATTGTGTTTGAAGTGGGAGAGGAGATCAAGGCGGGCTCAAGTATTGGTGAACGGGGTATTGGCGTTTGGCTCCCGGCTTTTTTCCTCTCGAATTCTTCCTCCTCCTCCTGCTGTAAAAAGGGGCACGGATGCATCTAGTTGATGTCATAGAGAAAATCACCTGTGTTCATCATCGACATACCAGTAACTTTTGTTGATAGAGAAACCAAGACGGCAGATCTCTCGGCAAAGTCACCAAATCCATATCAAACAGTTCAATGAATTGTTCGTTTACGTATCGAGCTTTACTCCCAGCATAGCTGCGATACTGAAAGCCATGGGCCGTTATGTCTCTGCGCTAGTTGGCCAAAGTTGGGCGTCACTAACCTCAACAATGATCGAGTTGAAGTTCCATCCTTGCAACTTGCGCAAACAACCTATGAAGGTTCCTGTATCATGTATGCCCGATCTACAACAATATCATTTATTAGCACTACAACAAAGAGTTTCATTCATGGACTCGACAGAGGACTTACATACGTGCACATAACCATGACGGGATGATTGTTTACATTAAGCACGAGTTCGAGCCCTTCCTTGATCAGTTCCTCGCTAACTGGTCTCCAACCTAGATTTGGGCGCCAAGTTTGCAGACCGAGGTGGATCTATGCATGCGCCAGCGTAAGACTTGTTATCAACTGAAATACTTTTGTCTGGCGCCTCACCAGCCGCGCCCCACAGTCCTCATAAAACGCCTGCACGCCTTTTGAAGGCACATCGGGCGTTAAAACCACCACACTTCGAAGACCAAGCGTCCGAATATATGAAAAGTTTGTGGGATGCAGCGTACTAGAGCGGTAGACCCCTCGTTCCACAATGCCAAAAGCGTCTGGTGGAGTGAGTATGGTGGCCATGTCTGTCGCCGGGCCTGTTTGGAAGCAGTTTAAAGAGTGGGAAGTTGCCACATGCTTTTAGATTCGTGCTGCACCGAAAACCCCACACTTTAAGAACCAGCTTGGACGTTTATGACTAAGCGCTTAGTTTTAACCTTTAGGCCCATCTTTCAAGGCTATTCGTTTCCAAAACGCATATCTCGCACCCCACCCCACCGAGCAGGAGCAACCTTCTTGGCATAATAGATGTCCACAGCTCTTGAACACTCGACAATGTTCGAGATAACTTGCTCAACATGATCGACTGGTGTTGTCTACGGCGGAGCTGATCGATGTGATCGACTGAAACTTGATTAAGTAACTACATTCCGACACATCAACCAGTAATGAAAGAAATCTCAACCATCATAAAAATGCGATTATGCCTTTGACGACAGATTCTTCTCATGCAACGATGGTAGCACATCACATTGTCACTGCTGGTATTTATTTGTAAGATAAGTACTATGGTCGCCTAAATTAGATGTCATGCCTCGACTACCATAGCTGTACCCCAGGCAGCCCCATCCTCTGCAACAACCATTACTGGTCCATCAAAAACATCTCCATTTGAGCATTCTTTATCAATCTCTATAACACATGAGACTTCCCCGTCCCATCCTGCGTCTCTTCCAACCCCGTCACACTACCATCTCAACCAATACTGACCCAGACCCGCAATACTCCGCACCAAGCAGCACAAAAGGGAAAGGGAAAGCCCCAGATAACGCACCCACTTCCATCCCGCCACCACCCTCTCGTGCTCCACCTCCCCCTCCACCCGCTTCTATCCACGTAACGGATTATCAGCTTGAACAAGCATGCCAGAGATACAGGCGCTGGAGGCTGTGGTTGGCGGTTGTTATGATTGTGTGTGCTGTTGATGTGATTGTTTTGGACGTGCTTTGGGCAAAGCTTCGGGCAGCTGACCAGTAGTAAAGCCCATTGTATCCGCAGCAGAGAGATCATAGTAACGTCTTTTTGGGCAGGGATTTGTTTTTCATGGTGTTTGACTTGAATAATGTAGTGGCATCGGAGATATAGACCTGAGAGCATGTAAAGATACACTCCAATGATCATTGCGTTATGCGCCAGAATGCGCAATCTTCTAGCTGGCACTGTGCCGATAATGTAATTGGATATCCTTGTCATCCACTCTCATAACCATGGCTTGGATCGTTCTACAAAGAGACTGTTCACAGTCGAAACTGGCAATCTCTTTGTGCGACCACATGCAACAGTAGGCATCCTGAAGTCTTGAGACGAAGAATGATGGCGTCATTTGAAAAAGCATACACCGTTTTGCCCGTCCACAGAGGATACTCCTCGCAGGGAAAACCCACTCCGCACAAAAAACATCAGACCGCAAATAAGTAGTAAGAAGGAAAAGCATATATTACACAGTGCGAGACATTTATTCGTTCTCCTATTTTATGACAAGAAAGCGAATGGCAAACGGAACATCCGTCAGAAATCTAAAACATTTCCGCAAAGTGAAAGGTTTACGATACTTACAGCAGTGCGCAGACGGCCAGCGGCGTTGGTGACCTTCACGTTCAACTGAGCAGCGCGATCGACGATAGCAACCCGCTTCTTTGCAGAGACGTTGTGGGCAATCTCAGCTGCGTAGATACGGTTGTGCATGAGGAGTAGCTCAAGGTCGTTCACGTTGTTGACGAGGAACTTCTTGAAGCCGTTGGGGAGAAGATGGCGGGTCTTGGAGTTGGAGCCATATCCAATCTTGGGCATGGCAATCTGTCCCTTGAACCTCCTGCGCACACGGTTATCAATACCCTTGGGTTTCCTCCATGATTCCTATCACATGCAACCAAATGGCAGGTTAGACTCTAATCACGGTTAAGCGGTTAGCATCGACAAGAACGTACATCAATCTTCTTGTAACGGTCAGATTGATGGCGCTTGAACTTCTTTGTGCGCTTCTTGATGATGGGGCGCTTGACCAAAGGGGCAACCATTTTGACCTACTGAAAATGCGGACGAATCCATTCAGTAATTGTTCCGCATTGTTATCCTAGCCTCTCAGTGGTAGTCTGTGTCCCAATTGTCCCTCTATTCATCAGTTCAGGATAGTCTCTTCGCAACTGCTATACGGGATATCACCAAATCCGTTCTGCCTCCCAAATTTCATTCTGCAGATCAACTAGAGCCATTGTCCTCAACCAGCTTCTCAATAGCACTGTCACACGTCTTCCCGACATGCCTCTTGCCTGTACAGATCGGGCAGTCGAACATATCGAGCGTGGGTTCTCCATTTCCAACTGTGCCATTCCCCTTCCTCTCTCCATGTCTCTCTCGCCTCCAGTTACTGCCAGCAATCCATGCGCTCCCCGTTCCCGTCGACACTGCAAACACCCCAAACCGCAACAATGCATGATGGATGGATGGATGGATGGATGATATGCTCACCTGTTCGACCTCCCTTCGAAAAAATGAACGAGAACCTGGCCGATGTCGTGAGTAGCGGAGAGATTCTCCAAACTCCCAACGCTTGAAGGGGAAAGCAACTAAAGATGCTAAGCATTCACGTGACATGCATTGAATATTCACAACAAGGCTGACGTTTGGTCGCCAAGCTTGCCACAATCCTTCACGCCATTCTCATCGCACTCTCCTCCTGAAGCGCTCTTTCAAGAAACGTCCGTGCAGTGAATACGCTATCGTCAGCAATAATATTGTGCACATTCCCAGACAGATACCCTTGGTGCTTGCCACACCATGCCGGCTCCTCCTCCACCTCCTCCTCCAGGTCCACCTCCCCCACCCATGGCGACTTCAGCTCCGCCAACAAACAATGCACTCTTAAAGTCTATCCAGAAAGGAGCCAAACTGAAAAAAGTGCAAACCAATGACCGCAGTACTCCTCTGTTGGATGGTATGTATGTGAATCTCGCAAGTTGTGTAAAGACACTGCAGAGCACAGTGGGAAACAGGACGACTGGGAGATTCTCTAGGCATTATCAAGCGTCGTTTTAGCTTGAGGAATGGGCGCATAATTACAAACGCCGGCCCTTGGTCACCGACGTACAGCTTACTCGCTGTCAATTATTGCGTACTATCACGTACTGGCGTTTGGAGGATACGCTTGCCCATCTTTACATATACGTACTCCTTGGATTATAGTTCTTTCATAGCCGTTTCCTGAAAGGCACAATACTAATAAATTGGTTTCACCTCATTCTAGCCCCGAAACCAGGTCCAGGAGCAGGAGGAGGCAGATCTCCGCCAATGCCCCGGCCACCAGGCGCTGGTGCAGGATCTAGCAGTGGGGGCGGCGGTGGTGGAGCTCCTATGGGAGGTCCAGCAGGACTAGGTGGTTTATTTTCAGGAGGAATGCCAAAGCTGAGATCAACCGGATTGAAACCTGGAAGCGGAGGTATATTGAGGAAGAGGGTCATGTTGGTTATCGACGTCATCTGATGATTTTTCACTGGATAGATTCTGCTCCCGAACCTAGACCAATACCGCCCAAGCCAAAATCTGGACCTTCTTCCCCTACACTACCTGGAGCATTCGGCAGGCCTCCAGCTCCTGCGGCGCGCGGCACACCGCCGCCTGCACCGGCAAGAGCGACCCCTCCGCCGGCCCCTGCCCGATCAGCCGCCCCACCTCCAGCACCTCCTCGAACGTCTGAACCAACGTCGCCACCTATGCCGCGCGCTGTTCCACCTCCGGTGCCAGGACGAACCCCTCCACCTCCGGTGCCAAATCGCAGTGCCGCTACGCCACCGCCTCAACCACCTGCACCTGCGTCTAGGGTCAGTACGTTTCCCAAAACCAATGCGGCTCCCGGGAGACCTGCTCCTCCACCTCCCCCTGGCGGGGGATCGACGAGGGCCCCACCTCCACCGCCGCCATCTCGTACCAATGTGAAGGATATGTTTGAAAGACCGCCTGCTCCACCAACACCTGGAAATCGTCCAATACCGCCACCTCCGTCAGGCGGCCTTCGGTCGTCAAATACACTAGGAGCTTCAGGCTTTGCCGCAGCGCGTAATGGTCCCATAAAGCCCTCATTTTCAGCTAGTAGTATTTCAAGCTTAGACCGTAGGGCTAGTTCGACAAGTTCAGGTCCACAGTATGAGACCGATGGGCGTTGGACCTTCCGTACAGACTTGCCGCCACCTCGGCACTTTCCCTCTGGTGCTTCCCAAGATTCTACTTCCAATGGGTTCGGGGGAAGCGTCGGTGTACCGAGCCCTGGTCTTGGTAAGCGTGCGCCTCCACCTCCCCCAGCTAGGAGATTCAGTGCTGCCCCGCCGGCTCCACCCTCAAGGAGCCGTGAAGGCTCTGTTGGGCAGGCTGCGGATGTGACACGCTATGTTGATGACATGGTGCCGAGACTCGAACAAGAGCTGGCACGCTCCATTGCTAACGCCGATTTCATGAAATGTCAAAAGTTAAAAGAAGCCACGGATGTAAGTGTTCCTAGTATCGACTGGCCTGTTTTTACGAATCGATATTTATTAGCAATTCTGCCAATAGCAATTAAACGGTCTGAGAACAAAAGCACAAGGCGGAACCGCCCCGGTGCTTATTATGGACGAGTTCCGGCGAGTGAAGAGTGTTGCGGAAGCGTTGGTGTAATCGCAAGATCTCGATTACTTTGGCTTGGGATGGGTAATGAGTGTTATCTGCGTGGAATAATATATCTATCGAAAGTTGTATGATCGTATGATACGGCGTTACCTATTGCCAAATTGCATGATTGAACAACTGCCATCATAAAAAGGAGCCCGTTGTGTATATACGACAAGCATTTCATTGTCGCATTGATCGTCGCACCTTTGATGTAAGGGTGCTTTAGGGGTAGGTTAGGGTTAGGGTAGAATAGCGGTCGGGGTCGTGGTCGGGGTTGGGGATTTATAGTTAACCGTAACATTCACAGACAGCTTAGGAAGGGATTTGACTATTTTTGCCTTCATGCGTATTTGGGTGGCTTAGGTCCCGATGCTTTGCTTTTTCCAACTCTTCCTTGATGTTTGCCTGGGCCAAACTTTGGGCCGGCATCTACATCAACTAGGTTTGGTAATACAGTCGGCAGTAAACGGCTGATCTCGATAACCTAAGCTACAAGCTGAATGTTTCGATTTCAGGGATGCTGATGCCTCCACCGTGTTTGTTGGAAATACGTCGTGCTTTCATCAGCGTTGAACGCGCGATTTACGCAAACAAGTCTTTACATCAGCAACAGCTTTACGCGCGTAGGCGCCAAGCCTAGGTGCATAAAAAGGGAAGATGGGATGCCCCCCTCCGTCTTCCCGCGCACTAGTGTTTGTCGGAAGTACCAGGACCTCCTACTCTAAACGTTTGCAAGTATCTGAAATCTCAACATGCGCTTGATTATTGCTCTCCTCCTTCTTGTTATCCCGTGCATCTGCATGGCCCAGCTCGAAAGTCCTTCAAGCCAACATACATCTCATCATTTGACCCATCATCTGTCGACAACTGTTAGCCCTACTCAAGCCCCAGGACGAGAACCTCGCATCCAACACCCTCCTTTCGAGGACGACCTTAATGCCCTCAAAGCAGCGTGGAACTCGTCCCACTTTGCCGGAAAGAAAAAGGCGCATGGCCCCTATACCTCGTTGGTTGGATTGCTCAAAGGCGAACTGTACATCAATCCTGTCAAATTAGACGAAGCTATTCACGTAAGGTCCCACACGCCTTTGGTTTGCCAGATCTACCTGCTAATGAAATCAATATCAGAATTTGGTCGACGTGCTGCCTGTCAACAGCTCGAATGTCACCGCCATATTGAACGCTGTAGAAATGCTTCGCCAAGACTTTGAGGTGTCCCTCAGCACACAGTCTCTCCCTTACAAGCCAATTCCTTTGACTGTGCTTCCGACGGCAGTCCCTGAGCCGTCAGCGACGCTTACCGAACAGCCAACTCTCACTCCTGAGCCTACCAACAATGTAGCTGGTGCAAACTCCAATGATGCTGGCTCCAAGGCTCCCCCGCACCTTGAGGTGACCCTTGTGCTTGTTTTGCTTACTGTAATTTTCGTTGCGGGATGGTGATTTCTCTTAGAGGTATTTGTACTTTGGGGGGATACGAGTAAAGTATTGGGATGCTATGTAACTGGCAATGTATTGTAACCTACTATATTGTACGTAAAGTGCGTTAAATACTCAATAAAAAAGTTGGTTTTCCAGTGGCATGTCTTGCGCGATCTCTTAAGTCTCCGCTGATTACGTTATACGTGTGAATCTCATTTGTCCAGATAAGGCTAAATGAGATTAGCTGAACATTGTCGATCGTCCATGTTGCGTTTTCCCAGGGTACCTACTATGCAAACATCTTTAAACCGACGAGCCCTTCAACAACGCATGGATTAAACATTGAAACCAAAATGTGGCCACTCAAAGGTTCGTCATCGTCCAAGGAAAATGAAGGAGGCAGGAAATCCATCCCCAGGACAAATTGGCCATCAACCACTCCAGTACAAAATGTCTATCGAACCCCTGCACCAGAGCGCGGAACAAAGTCTACGCTGCGGCATAGTGATCCAATTCAAGATATTACCGAAAATCCGTTCCTGGCTACAAGCCTATGGCGTAACTCAGGAAGCGGGTCCTTTCCCACCCCGGCGTCTTCTATCGGTGATTCCTCTTCGCCCCTAGCACCGCGGGGTGGTGAATTGAAGCGATTCAAATCCTTATTTGGACATGAAGGTGGACGATCAGTGAGCCAAGATTTTGATAGCTATGGGAAACCCCGTGGTGGTCTCGAGGACGGTGTTGCCCTTGATCCGACGGGAGGATTGCAAGGGTTTGTATCATTATTATCTGGCAACCTTTACATGACCAGGTATGAATATTCTGTGTGCAGCGGCCCAGGTCAGCGTTACTGGTATAGTGCTTCGGAGAGACGAAACTCGTACGACCGCAACGCAGCCTACTCCCGGCCAGGCAATTTCACTGGAGACATGGACCTTGACATCTCTCTAGACGCTGGTCGGTTCTACAGCCTGCTGACAAGTTAATATGTTTTGTTAATATAGTTCTTTCAATATCAGCTGGTTATATGAACTTAGATCAGGGACCTACCAAGGGAGGTGAAATGGATACTGATCGCTTAGAAATTTATGACGATCTTGGAACCGTAGCATCTGTGAGCATGATGGACATTGGAGTGCGGGCATTAGAGCAATTACTAAACGGTTTTAGGACTTTGGTACCCAGTACTCTAGTGGTAGCATCTTACCCGAGCAAGGGAGACCAGCGACTCGTTTCTCCAACGCTGAAATGCCTAACGTCTCACCAACGTACCAAGAAGGGACATCGCAGCGCGCACAAGAGCAACGAACGTCTCTCCATTCCCAATATCAAATGAACTTTGTAGATACTCCCACGCGGCGAAGGTCACAGCAACTTGCTCAAACAGTGGGATCACCTTCCTTCGGCAGGTCAGATCCGGCTCGCACCCTTGCGTATAATTATAGAGCTGCCGGACCGGTGGCTTCGGGGATTTCCCTAAAGACCGTTGCTGACATGCGTAGGTTTTGACTAGAAATTCTATGAGTTACGGGATGCACTAAAGCCCCCGCTTTCTATAGCGGATAAATTTCGAAGTTTGTTTCCGTTCCCATATTTTAATGCTGTTCAGTCCCATTGTTTTGAATTGGTAGGATAATATATAAAGACGATTAAGCCCCTGCCCACACAAGTCTAACTTGAGCGTAATATTTTAGGCTTTTAGATCGGATAGAAATCTCGTCGTTAGTGGTAAGCTCGCAGCACAGCACTATAACTCTTCTCATCTGACAGTTCCGAGTACGCTAGCTCCTACTGGTTCCGGCAAAACATGCATTATGGAATTAGGTGAGATGATATGCTACGAGGGTCCTGTCCTTGAGGTCACTAACGCGCGAATCTTGCAGCTATTTTACATCAGTTGTCGCAACCTGACGGGGATAATGCTAAAGTTGTGTATATGGCACCAACAAAGGTATGCTTGAATTAACCATAAATGCAGCTGGAACGTAGTTTGCTAAAACCCCGAGCCCCTGTCCAGGCGCTATGTAATGAAAGGACAAAAGACTGGCAGCAGAAGTTTCGCACCTTAGGAATTAGCTGTATGAGCGAATGGCGATTCGCGGGCACAGATAACATGAATTATAAGAACCGTTCTCGCATAGGTAACGAGCTTACTGGAGATACAGACAACCTGCGGGCATATGAGATACAACGAAGTAACATCATGTAAGATATTTACTTCCGGCCGACCTCGGACGCTTGTGGTATCCAATTAGTTTGTCCTAGTGTTACGACCCCGGAGAAATGGGACTCAATGACGAGACGATGGTTTGAAACTGCATTCTCGCCAGGCGCCCTCTGTAACTCCATGAACTTACATGGTGTTCTCTTAGGCGTGACTATAAGAACTTGATGGGATTACTTCGATTGATCATGGTGTGATGGGCTGCTTGCTGCGCTCATGTAGCTGAACCCAGCTTTAGCTGATTCTACGGTGGCTAGATTGATGAGTGTCATTGTCTGAACGAACCCGGCAGGGGCGCCACCCTTGAAGTCGTAGTCAGCAGAATGAAGACTGTTAACCTGGAGCTTCAACGTAACAGCAAGAACAGACCACATTTCGCCAGCAGGGTTAGGCTTCTCGCTCTGTCTGCCACAGTACCCAATATTCAAGATATTGCCGCGTGGCTAAAGCACCCAGACCATTCCCCAGCTGAAGTCCGGTATGACTAATTTTCACTCACTTCTGTCCGTAAAGCTCAATCATTCCTTGGTCCACAGGGTCTTTGGAGAGGAGTTTCGGCCCGTGCAGCTTCAAAAGGAGGTGTTTGGTTATTATTCAAACAATAACAACTACTTTTCATTCGAGAACAGTTTGGATTACAAGTATGGCCTTGCGTTCCAAGTATGCTGTTTCTCTACTTAGATCCCTCTTTAGACTTATGGAAGTCATCGGACGATTCTCCCATAACAAACCTACTCTTGTGGTATGTATCTACATATGTTATTAACTTTGAAAGTATACCAGCATACCTTCGCAATATTCTCGACTTATTTCTGGCTAATCCTGTGAAATAGTTTTGTGCTACTCGCAAATCGGTCATCAATGCCACCGACAGACTTGTAAAGCACTGTAGTGAACTAATCCATGCTACGGGAAATTACGGGCCCATGCATCCCTTTGTAAAGACCAGACAAGTTTCAGAACGCTTGAAAGAAATAAAAGCCAAGTTGTCAGATAAAAAACTAGCTGGTGAGTTTACGCCCCTGCAGCCCAGAGTTGTGGCCGATTTGTCTTTGTCTCACGCAATCTTAGAGCTGGTGGTGCACGGCGTTGCTTTTCATCACGGAGGTCAGGGAAAATCGAGACAATGCAACATTATCAGTATCCACCTCATGCTTTTGTAACAGGTTTAAACTACAGTGACCGTCATCTAATAGAATCGTCGTTCTTGAAAGGTGCCATATCAGTTGTCTGTAAGTAACCTTTGGAGCTGTGGACATTTTTACCTAATTTCTGACCACATTGCAGGTGCGACCTCTACCTTGGCCGTCGGAGTCAACTTGCCTGCTCATCTTGTCATAATAAAGGGAACAAAGCAATACGTAGGTAATCAGTACACTGAGTATAGCGAATTGGATATCATGCAAATGTTGGGTCGAGCGGGTAGGCCGCAGGTGTGTTCGCGTCAGCTTTTGCAATGCCATACAGACATGACCAATAGTGGTTTAGTTTGACGATAGCGGTGTCGCCGTGATTATGACGACAGTGGAGGACAGAAAGAAGTATGAGGATATGGTGACCGGAAGGCAAATCATTGAGAGCAGGTAGGAGGCCCAATAGCTTCGGTGATGCCCGAGTTGACCGAGTACTTATTGCCTGCTTCGTGGCCAGCCTACATGAAAACCTCATTGAGCACTTGAATTCGGAAGTTGTCCTCGGAGCAATCAAAAGCGTCGATCTTGCTATAGAATGGTGATAGCCCTGCTTTCCGCTTCACTTTTAATGCTTCTCGCTCATATATACCGTTGTGGAAGGCTTCAATCATCCTTTCTTTATGGTACTAATATCTTCTCGATTTTGAACCGTTGACTGTCGCACTAAAACTCGGACACCAGTGAGGATGCGAAATAATCCCGCTCATTATAAGCTCAAGAACTGCTCTGCCGTCGAAGGAAAGCTTTCTGCGGAACGGAGACTAGAGAGTACGGTTATTGCGTCTACTAGTGTAATTTTTCTTGTGTACCAACGCAACCTTGTCAGGCATCTGTGTGCGCGATTTGCAGCTGCTGAAAAGCCACGAGCTTGTGGCTATGGCGGAAGATCAAAAGCGACTTGAATCAACTGGTAAGTAGTTGACCAGATTGATCTTGGTTCCAGGATGACACTGAGATGGTTCTTTGGCAGATTATGGGAGAGCGATGGCTAAATTTTATATAAAGTACAAGACTGCTGTTACCGTCTTGCAGATGAAACCGAGAGCAACACTTAGAAATGTGGTATGCATTTCGAATACATGCAGACCGTCGCCATTTTATGATTAAATAGGCTTTGGAGGTTCCAGTTAGAGACTCTATGTAAAGCCGAAGAGTTTTCCAACCTGCGCTTCCACTCTGATAAAGGGCACCTAAATGCTCTAAATAAAAACCCTGCTATGCGGTAAGGTGTATTATATCGACAAGTCGTTATTGCAGTGGTCGGTTCCCCAATGCCTGGCTTCATAGGTTCCCCATAAAGGGAAAAGTGGTCAATGTCGATCACAAAGTAAATATTCTTGTACAGGTATGTTCGTCCATGACTGGTTTACATCGCCGTTTCCAACTGCTTGGTCCCAGTGCGCACTCGGCTCGATTCCGTTTACGGAACCGAAGACGGCACAATCGCTCACTCTAGAAACCAGCGGAATAATGCAAACGGCGTGCAGGATTGCCCGATGTAGGAAGCCAAATGTGTGAATCCTGGTCAACGTCAGACTTTATGACCTTTTCTTCCAGTTATAGTTGAGATTTGCCAAGTGAAGCGGGATTTCGTATCCCTTCGAAATGCCATTGATTTGTAGGTTCCTACACCGTTTTAACTTTTCTGCTTCTTATGATTCTTTCCCAGAACCCGATGCCTGGCGGCCAAAACTTGGGAACATTCTCCCTTAATGCTCAAACAGATCGAGAACATTGGCCCGTCACTGGCGAGAATGCTTGCAAATGCCGGAATATCAACATTCGAGAAACTGGAGAAGGTGGACCCTCGGCATTTGGAGTTTGTAAGCCGATCGTTATTGAGGTACTACGAAAGGGTTATAAGATACTCATGGCGAAGGCTTGATAGACTGTAAACCGCAATCCGCCATTCGGTAACAAGGTATATAGCGATATTTTTATCAGTTTGCTCCTAGTACTTGACGAAGGATTTCCTGGTACAGGTTCTTGAGTCGGCAGCCACCTTCCCTCGCTTTAGATTAGAGATCTCGCAAGTAGGTCATCAGATCAGTTGCGCGACCGTTCACTGTAGCTATCTAAAAGCCGTCCCAATTGTAGTTCAAAGACCTGTCACGACCGACCGAGGTCGAGCTGTACATCAACGCTGGCATTACGAATGGTGCCAATGTCCGAACATATGGGAAACGTGGGCAATCTTCTGCGACCTTTATTGCCGGAACGTCCGATGATATGTTCATTGACTATCGTCGCTTTACGTGAGTCAACAATGCAAGCGATCTTGCTGCTTTGAAATCTTGCAGACTGCTAACATATTCATTAGAATAAAAAAACTGCAGGAGGGCCAGTCATTTCGTGTTAAAGTCCAGCTAACTAGCCCCAACCAGCGGATTATTTGTTCCCTTCTCAGTGAAGATATTGGTAAACGGATGGGGTCCATGTGTGAATCGACTACCGGAAACATCTAATCCGTTACTTAGTCGGCTTAGATCTGAATGAAGAGATAACACCTGACGTGAAGCCAATCCACTTTCGTAATCTGCGTCAGTCGCAAGCCGGTGTAGATCGCCTGAATCAGCAGAATTCTGCTTACGCTCAAACACGCCCGTTAAGTCGTCCTACAGGGAGTGACGACAGCAACGCCCGGATATGTCGTGATGGATCGGAGGTTGTTGTGTTGACTGAAAGCACCAACATTGCCGCAGCAGCAGCATCCGGGCCGAGCTCCGGGTCCACTGGGTTCCGTAGTGAAGAGAGTTTCTATGACCATATTCTGGACGAAGACTTTGGTGTGTGGCTTCGGGACCAATTGATGATTAGCATACTCTTCCTGAGCATAGTTCTTCGTACTCGCAGATTTCGATGAGGGCAATATTCCACCGCTTCCATCCCCATTGAGGCAAGAAACGTCGTCTGGAGCCAACACAGCAGGAGCCGACGCTCAAAAACACACAACTAACTATAACAGCGGCGTCGTTCGTCGCCGTGACGGTTCTCTTGTATTTGAACCAGACTCACCGTCCCCTAGCAGGAAAAGCGCCGATGAGAATCCCCAAGCTAGACGGAAAACACAAGATACAAACCTGCACCTCGGGAACGTGCCATGTGCTCACAAATGCAAAATTAAGCAGAGGTGAGGGCTGATACTGGTGGATACTTGATCTATATGCGTAACGCTTCAGGCCTATAGTTGCACGCACAAATGCTGCAAAATCGGTGTACCAGCGAAGACGGCTAGGAAGCGTAAGATGCAGCCAACAGAGGGTCGCAACCACAGAAGTCCACGGTCCCCACAAGAAACACAGATTGACATAGAGACCAATAAAGACGACGGACACCAGTCGCGCAGACATCGACCGGTAGTCGGACTCCCATCTCAGAAGAATTACGATTCGTTGAACGAATCGGAGGAGGACGTGCCGCTGCCGAGATCAAAGGATGTCTTTAGATCCCAAGCACCTCAATCGAGTAAACCATGGCACAATAAAGAGCAGAAAACTGTGAGAGCTTCCGTCATCAAACAGGATTTCATGAAGCCGAAGCTGCCAAGGGGCAGCACAACGCCAGGCATGATGTTTCTGGATATTGAGGCAGATGATGACGAAGGAAGTGTGTCCCAATCAAATGAGCGCGAAATTGAAGGCGAGTTTGATGGCTGGCTAGTAGCAGATGATGATTTGGAGGAGGAAGGCTATGGTGATTGCAGCCCAGTAGAAAACGCTATGAGGAGTGGAGCAACATCTGGGAATGGAACGGCGCTATTCTTAGAAGAAGAACAAGAAGATTTAGATAACCTCAATGAGACACCATCAAAGAGACGGAAGTTGGTCAAAAGATCTAATGTTGTTGACTTCAGTGAGGATGAAGGCTTCGGTACGTTTCCAAGCCAACATCTTTTATTATACTTCAAGATGCAGCTGGACAATTGAACTTTTGCCGGTAGATGCTAGCCAAAGTCGAAAGGCAAGCAAGGCAATGATATCGGCAAGCAGTCAACAAAGCTGCAATAGTGATTCAATACGATCATCCCCAGGAGATTCAAAATCCCGCCGTCTCCTGGCCGAGTATTCTTTCAAGCCAGCTTTACCGCAAAGCGGCGAAATGCGCACGCAATTGGATCCGATGAACAAACTGCCCAGCCGGGTAACACAAACTAGCACTATGCCATCCCGGCTATCGAAAAATGTGAGAGAGGGCCCACTTTCGGCATCCCCGGACCTTGGATTCGCAGATGAGGATGTGTCGAGTTCTCCCAGTGCTGCCCAGAGAGGTTTCGATCGTGACCTTATGGGTGATGACCTACGTAAAAGCCACAAACAGGACCAATTTGTAGCACACCGATCGTTGTCTAAAACATTGGAGGATAGCCAGAGCTCAGCTGCAAAGGTTTTTGGCAACTCGATCTTTGATGTTACACGACAGGATCTTGAGCAACTTGGCAATGCCAACAGTGGCACCTTGCTGGGAAGCCCAGCCTCTAATAGGTCAACTGCGCCTGAAAAGAGCCGGAATCAGTCGAAAAGATTCTCTGAGGCTCGAGAAAGTTTGAGCTCTTGGATTACTAGTCTCAAAGTGGAAGATTTTGCCGAACCGCTTCCCAACGCACAAGGGTCTGGCCAAGTACAGCAGCAGGTTGAAAGGGGTTCTGTATCCGTTGCACCGTCCCTCGGCGTAGCGGCTGCCTCTATGTCACAACTACCGAGGTGAGCGCTCTTTGGTTCTTGCCTTTCATTCATAGTTAACTATCTCTGAATAGACCCGATACGAGCGAGTTATCAGAACGGGCTAAAAAGGAAGTTGAAACCGTTCTGAATATCTTTGCAGACATGTTCTGATTTTTCGCCTATTATTGCGTTACGCCCTATTGGAGAAATGTGACCTTTGCATTGCTTTGTTGGAAGGACTTTGGGTTATACACCATTACTAGACGAAAAACCGTTTGCAGCTCTCCGATCGCTTACTCGATTGGTATGTCACGTGATTTTCATTTCCGCTGCCAATGGCAACAGGGGAGTTGGATTGGTTGAACCGCCCATCAATCAACCCGAATTTACACGGTTCCCTCCATCCACTCATTACGACTCTACCAATGGCCAGCATTGTCAACATCAACTCAGCGAACGTACGTATTGACCTTTTGCTTGGCCCAAGCTACAGTCAGCACCGCTCAACCCTGCGACTTTTCTCTATGCCTCAACTCATGGTTTTGTTCCTTCCGATGTAGTTGCTTCGCTTGGGAGCCTTGGGCGTCGGCGTTTTCTACGGATTTACGCACAAGGCGTCTTTGACCCGCTTCGTGCAGCAGCGCAAGGAGGAGGCTTTCCGAAAGCATCACGAGGAATTGATTGAGGAGGCTAAGGTTGCGTACGAAGCTCAGGTCAACAAGGAACAGGCTGTGTTGGCCAAGAAGGCTGGAAGTAAGTGTTTTCGTAGTGTTGCTGTGCAGGAATGATACGGAGGAGTGTGTAGGAATTGGAATGGCACGTGTAGCTTTGTGCGAGGAGGGGCTGAGGACTGAAGATGGTGGGAAAGATTCACCGGGCACTTGCACCGCGAGAAGAAAGCAGCATTCAGTGGAAGGGTGCAAGGAGAACCGGGCACATACACCGGTGCACATACGGGTAGATTACCACGAAACTGTAACTAACTGCGATTCTCAAATCATCCCTAGTTCCCACAATCGACTCTGACTCCTACCGCTTCGATGCTGAGAGGTACTTGAACTTTGCCATCTCTCAAGTAGAAAAGGACACCCCTGCCCCCAAGAAATAAGGAGAGAGCATCTTAATAAACAATGGGAATATCCAACGGAGACTAGTAGAGATGGGAAATATGTATAGGACGATTGGATTCTCGGCATAACAGTCTTCTCACATGAACAGTTCTGGGAAGCTCTAGTATTCCTGGACCATTATGTTACTTTTTATTGGAAGAGATGGTTCGGAAGTAACGATGATAGCCTCATCTATTTCACAAGTAACGATATACGCCTTTGGTTGAGATCTGCGGCTTCTATTCCGCCGTGTCGCCATTGAACCATCGAAATTGATCTGATCCAGAAAGGTACCATTATTGCGCAAACTTTCGTCATCTTCTCGGCCCAACCAACTACAGAGGATTAGCGTCGCTTGACGGCGTCAAACAAGAAATGTCTTACATTTTTATAAGGGGCAACGAGTTCGGAAAGCTCTCGAAAGGATGCCAGCTCTCGTGGGTTGATACCCAAAGCTTTCAACTAATGCATCCAACGTTTTATGAGCAATTGTATAGACTCGTTGAAACCCGAAATGAGCTACAAACCTGCTTTTCGTATTGATCCACGTCCAGATACATCTGCAATCGAATCTTGTCGTCATCACTCATTCCTTCATCTCCTCCCAGGGTCCCAGGCAACGCACTGGATTTCTTCAGATTCTTCTTTCGATTATACTCCTCAAATCCTTTGACGTGGGAGAGAACGTCACCCATTGTCTTTGCGTATCTATGGATCGTGGTGGTTTATTGATCAGTTCTGTTCCATATGGACGCGGAAATTCGCGATCTCACGCACTTTCCCGTAACGTCATCCATGACAAAACTTGTCCATTCTGGTATCGTTGTCGCCTTGAGAAGATGACGGTGATCATCAAAGAAGGATGACAATGGCTTAAATATGGTAGCAATGAAATGAGACGGTCGGGATGGAGGCTATTGAAGTGAGCGCAACATCAGCATCGCTGAATGCCAATTCTTTACCAGAATACATAGCGGGCAGTTACCTCCTTGTTTGTCATGCGGTACTGCGGAGTTATGCTATGTATGTTGTTGCGCAGTGGATCGGAACACCGGCGTATCAGCACTTTGCACACACGCTGGCTCAATTGTGGTAGAATCGCCTTTAGAGGCGACAAAGACGCATCAAGAGACTCTGTAAACGTGTTCATGTTATTTTCGATTTCCCAACTATCTACCATAAAAATGGCTCAATACCTCGGAGAATACTGTCGTCTCTGACTGCGGCCGGTAGTTTTGATTTGATACTCTCGTCAAAAGATTTATAAACCTGTACAGCATGTTTAGGAGAGGGCTCACGCAAGCTCCAGACGGCATGATATTACCTGATCTTCTATACCTCTAATATCATTGTAGAAGTACAAGAATTTTCGGAGTGCCGCATCGCTGCTGCCATCAGTACTTGTCAGACCTCCCTTGCCCGATGAACTACCTGTGCGCACCGTTGTGGGCGGAGACGAGCCCTAGCATATCAATAAATTACTTTCACCAATGGCCGTGGGGGAAGGTTGCTTAATGTCCTTAGACTTACCTTTTGCTCCGCATCTTGACTGTCGGATGAGATTGTTGAAACATCAATATCTGGCTGCAGAGCTTGCCGGATCCACAATGTATATCGTGCTAATAACTGTATTCAGGCGAATAAGCCTTTCGTACCGCTTACGTTAAACCATGCCCATTTACCTGCAACGTCAGCTTCCAGAAGCGATGGGATAGCCCACAGAGATAAACCGAATCGTCCCAGCATAATTGTACACACACGATAAGAGCCGTGCTTGGAGGTAAAATTAGTCCTGTGCACGATGAGTAAATACGTTAGAGAGACGCTGCGTAAAACCGTTGGTCCCATATATACCGTCATTGGCCGTGAAGTTGCCATCATAATTATAGCTTGCCAGAGCAGTTTCTTCGAAGTCCGTTGCAATTTCTCTAAATCTGCATACCGTATACACAAGACGAATGAGTGATGCCTCCTGCTTGATTTGAAAAGCCATCTTCTTATCTCACCTGATCTGAAAATATACGGGTAATTGCCAACGCCGCATGAATTCCCCAGTCGAATGGTGAGATCTCAGAATCGACAGTGACTTTCTTGTTCTGCACAAGCGCTCGAAATCGGTTACGAATCGCATGGTTGTGACGTAGTTCTATCCAATGTGTCAGGGTCCAAGATCATGCGCAAAGATGCTTGCTTTGCATCTCACCCTGTGAAAGACTTCAGGAATTCCCGGATTAAAGATGAAGCTGATGTTCTTAAGTATCGTGGTTATCACTGGTGCCCAAATTCCATGTATCAGTAAGTTTCCATTTGTTCCGTGGAAAGCCCTGGTGGTCACTTCAAGGACTTTGGCACAATCTTTGCGAGCAAATTCGAGAATTTTACGGTACATGTCTTGCAGGGGATTCTTGTCCGTCACCGGAGATGTGGCAATTGAATCCACCCCAAGAGCCTGGCGTGAAATATTCTGTAAAGAGCCCATGGGAGGCGATGTAAGCAAGGGCTAAGAGAGTAGACAAGCCATGAGGGACTGGCAGCACCTTGTCCAAAAATGGTCGCATAACGGTCTCCTTGAAGATATTTTGCGCTTCGTCAACTTTGTCAATCGTGACGTATGTTCGAAGAATTTGAGAAAGGCCGGCGTGGGTCGAAGGATTCTCCCCATTTTTCATAACCGCAGAGTACGATGTCGTCAACGAACGTGATAGAGACGAAGTCAGCGTATCTTTTATTCGCGTAATTCGCTATCATGAACGCACAGGACTAGGTCAATACAATGCTCCACCAAGGGAACAGCTGCACCCATCCATCCACTGACTAATTATGTACCTTTTGTATTTGCTGAACGAAGGGCATGTTATCGGCTCGAGAAATTAGATACCGCAGTTGGGTGTATTCGTTGGCAACCCTTTCGATGAGCTTTCCATCCCCAAAGGATTTTTCCGTTGATCTATCAATGAGTTAATCGACAAGAAAAGACTCGCGCATTCTAGAAACACTATACTTACACGTTGTCCCCTTCAAAGTCACTAACATATTTGCTTCCCTCCGCCACATTAAGCAAGGCATCCAATTTTCCAATAGAATCATGTATACTGACAAAAAGTTGGAGATAACCCTACTTGAAGCAACGTGTTCATGCATGGTGTCGGTTGAGACGATCTCGTAATATGGGACGTACCTTTTTCTCCCGAATGGACGCTCGTTTGTCAAGTTCCGTCTCGAGCTCATTTATAACCGTGGACAGTGCATCGTACACGGACTTGGAGACATGATTACCAAGGGAGCACGCCACTGTATCGTAAGCTTTTGTACCCACCTGCACCTCTGTATTTATCTTCTCCAATGGCTGGCTAATGTCAGCTATGATCTTATCGACGCCCACCAGTTTGGTCGACAAGTTTATGAAGTCGGCATAGTCGAGGTTTATGAGTTCCACCAGCTCCGCCTTCAGGTCTCTCAAAGCTTGCTGGAGCTCGGTTTTGAGTTGATCTAGGGAAATGTGACGTCGGTCTGCCAAGAAGTCCTCGGGGGAAAAGGTGGCTCCAGAAAAAGTGGAGCGGTCGAAAGAAATCGGTGTTGCAGTAGAGAACCCGCCTCCCAAACCAGGAGTGCGTAGAGGCTTGTCGCTAAGGTTTGAATCCGTCTTAGAGAGCGTTGACCTCCTTTCCTCATTTTCAACCGTCATGCCTGCAACCCCCGCAAATGACCTGGAAGATGTCAGACCAGGCTTGTGAACCGCGCGTTTGAAGCGTCTGTATTGGTATCTCTAAAAGGTGAGATTACGGAGGCACAGCAAAATTCATTTTGTTTACGATTTCTGAATGTCAAGAAATATGCAAAGGAAATGTACAAAGCGGCTCGCCTATTGCGATAATTACATTAGAAGTTTATCCCATCAGCCTCTGTTCGCATATTATTTGTAAATTTATTATACGCCATCAATGCTTTCGTTGTGCTGAACAACAAGGGAGTATTAATGGGTCGGTAAGTATTACTATATAAGTCTCAATGACACGTGGGGCACTCACCCTCGCCAAAGCCTCCTGAATTAACGCTGTTATTTCCTCTGATTTCGCCGTGGCAATATTACCACAGTGCAAGACCTGCTCCACAGTAATTGGTATTCCCCCGGCTTTTGACAAAGTGCAAATCTCGCGATGTTTGTTTATAACAAAAGTCATGTCGCCTTCCCGGACCTGTTCCTCAAGTAATGATGGATCTGCTACTTGTCGTTCTCTGTGTGATACATGGTAAGTATTACCCCTTCTGGCCCGCCATAATCAACCGATACGTACCCATTGGCAAAAAAGGCAAAGGTAACACATATCGGTATGTGATGTACACTGAGAGGAATGCCACTTCGTTCTTCCATTGTATGCTGCATGAAGGCCCAGACAAGTTCAGTCAGATAACAATGATAGGCAAGTATATCGGTTTGCAACTGACAATGGTAACATCATCGCCGATAACCGTGACATCCGGTCGTTTAAAATGCTGAAGTGCTGCAATGGCCGCAATACAAGCGCAATCGATAATGTTCCCCTCGTGATCCAAGACGCGGAGATCCACCCTCAACTGCCACACTTTCTCCCCCGCGACAATGCAAAGTCCTTCGGTATCAATGGCTCGACTCTGCTTCAGCGCCTTCTCCAACAATCGGCTCACTAGCACTTCTTCTTCTGATAGACTGAAAGCTCCAAGTCAGCGTACATTTTACACACCAGGGTTAATCCCTCCACCTCTCAATTCGTACCTTCCCTCCTCAAACGCGGGCGAAGCCATGGGTGAAAAATCGGTGGTGAACTGGACCAGCCCCTCAGTTGGGTTACTCGGACGTGGTCGGACAATCTCGCACGAAACATTTGCAGTCACTCTGAGGTCTCCAATAAACCACCCCAAATGAGCATCAAGGTACTAGTCTCTTGAACAAGTTCGCAAAAACATCAGTATCTCACCGTGTCTTTCCCAAGCGAACTTCAGAATGCCCAAATTGCGGTCCTAACAAAATCGAGATTTTTCTCACGTCATGTGGTCCCCGCCCATCTATCCGTAATCCTTGATCTAGTGCTCGCAGTATAAAGCTCCTTTCGTTGTTGCTTGGCTGTGTATCTTTGACCATTTTGAGAAGTTTCGCTTAAGCCAGATCAGTTTCAAGGCCCAAGGCAAGTTCTCTCAAGTGTCAGTTGTTGCCATGACAACACACTGGATTATGAACCACTTTCATTCTAACATTTCCACAAGATTCGGAAGAGTCAACCCAGGACGATGGACGCACAGCAAGGTTTCCAAAGAGGACTTGAGCCCCCACGAGTCGAGGTTACATACACATGCGGTGGTGAGTAGCCATATCTGCTGTAGCAACTTGGGCTCCCCATTTTGTTAGCTCATGCAAATGCCACCAAGAATGCGGGAAAGACAACACCATAAAACCCAGAGAACCCATTCGTTGTAAGGAATGCGGATACCGAATCATGTACAAGAAGCGCACAAAGCGAAGTAAGTAACTAAGTCTGAGTCACTCGAATTTGGATCACAAGCGGATTCTGACTGAGATTTCGTTTTCTTCCTTCAGTGGTGCAATTCGAAGCTCGCTGAAGCTATTGGTAGTGTAGGAGTGGTACCGCAAAGGGCTCCGTTCGAAACCTCTCTGAGATAAAAGGGATGCTGCACGGTCTTGATTTGAGCGATGTTTGAACGCCAGTTCGTCTTAAAGGCGGCTTGACAAAAACGATCTATGACGGACGATCTTGGGTGCAGACGGCTGAGAATGATGTCGGTCTTAATTGTATATATAATACTATTTTTGTTCACTTGTCAGCGATCAGTGCAACAGCGTAATCCTAAAATAATGATAATGTGGTGGCGAATTCATTGGAACTGCCTTCGTCCTTGGCCACCAGTACTAACGTCTCCAAGACCAATGCGACACGACAGAACTTTTATTTCAATTGCCATGCTGTGGGTGCACAGTTTAAATACACACAAGAGGCGCCAAGCACCTCCGACTTTTGGCAACGGCTGGAAACAAGCCAGCCGAAGATTCGCCTATTTTTGCTTTCACCAGACGCCATCTAAGAGCGTCCCACCACCCACCTCTCCTACTCCTGCGCCTACTCGCCCAATACCTGGAGACCCCTTGTTAGGACTCCCATTCCCCCATAGCGACTGCGGTGTTGCTTCTCTTCCCATCACAGTCCTGGAAGGACTTGCCGCCCGGGAGGGCAACGTAGATGATGTCAGCGAGGGAACCGATGATGACGCGGCAGGATCGTATATGACCATAACAGAATCTTCTTCCTCGTACAGACTTAGAGGGCTTGCAGAGCCCTCCATTTGGTGGTTGTGTAATCGCCGTGGATCCGAATATGAGAGACTGGTAGAAATATGAGGCGTGGGTAATGCGGAATCAACCATAGAGACTCGGGAAAAGCACGCACCCAATACTGTTGGATCTGTGTTTTCTCGGTGTTACCGATGACTCCCCGCTATGATGAGTATCGCTGTAAGCCGGAAACCATCAATACAGTAAGAGATAAAACTCGACGTAGCCTAGTCCCTTGGGCCGTAAAACTTCAGCAATGTACCTGCTGATCGGTGATGCGCCAAGCCCGTCGAAACTAGCTGCCATGGGATTCAATCTCTTCACCGGGGTCGGTCGACTAGGGCGGGGATAACATTACAGCTCTGCCATATACGTCTAAAGTAATATCCACTTTTCAACATACCCGATCGGAGCGAGTTTAGATCGAGGGGAAGGGGTGAAAGGTGAGCTCGCCGAGTTGTTTAATGGACTTTGGTGATTGCAGTTCCGTTAGTATCATCGTCCATTAAACAAGAGCATACTCTACATCTTACCTGTAAGTTAAATCAATTGCTTCAGATATGCGCAACTTATGACCAAACTTCTCGTCCAATTCGTCAATGGAGAATTCCGCCCATGACAAAGGGTCATCTCCGCGTTTTGTTGTCCGGCGGGTTGGACTTGGACCGAAGCCCTCGAACGTCTCCCAAGGTCTTAATTTAGAGGCAAACTTTTGATCCAACTCATCTATCGAAAACTGGGCCCAAAGTGGCCGAAGAGGCTCTGTTGGAGTCGGTGTGGACCCGAAGCCTAGGTTCCTAATTCATCATACAATGGGATGTCAGTGTCTAGGCGCAATTCTATGGATGTGTCGATCTGTACCTGGCCGCTTGCGGCTGTTTCAGACTTTCGCCTAGAGGAGTGGGTTTCACACGCAAAGGCTCCTTCGTCACGGGAGGAAAAGTCCAGTCAGCTAGTTCCGTCGGGTGCTTCAAGTTCTCCTCTAACTGATCAGTGGTTGTCCGGACTGATTCCTTGATAATATCCGAGAACTCAAGGTCAGACAGGCCTTGTTCCTTCATTTCTGGGGGGTCCCATTCATGCAGCTTTCTCCGCCAATGTCTTATCAACCCATCCCAACATCTCTTGCTGCATTTGGCGTGTTTCTTCGGTGTCTCCGGATCCCCTCTCTTACGCTTGTGCCTTGTGACAAATAATTGATGAGCACAGCTATACGTCTAATTAGGTAGCCGAACCGATCTTGTCACTCACTTTGGCACCATCGCAATATATCGCTTATATCCTACCGTATTCTTGCCGTAGTCTATCTGCTTTTGTCGCTGCTCCAATCTTCGTTCCTCAGAGTTCATCGAAGCTTGTTGTCTCAACGAGGCCTGTCCGCCTAGACGATGCTGCTGATTCAGATTCCTGTACCCACTTCCTCGAGAAGATTGCGTGATGAGCGATTCAACAAAGGAGGTCGACGTCGCATCGGTATACGTTGAGGACGTTATGACTGAATCTGCCAAAGATTCTGCTTTATCCGTTTCATTGTCGCGCTCTGTATCGGAGGACACCGACAGATCTGCAAAATCTTGGCTCTGGTATGACGGTAGACTTACGTTGTCCGGAGCTGGCTTGATGTACGGATACCCTTCTGTGTAGCCTGGACGATTGATTAGCGAGCTTTGGGGGCACAATCAAATTATAAAGGTCAGACAGCGCACCTACTCCCCCGTCGCCACCATATCCTGTTTCTCCTCCGGCAAGCAAAACGGCATCAGTGTGATATGTTCTTGGGTCTGGACTTCCATAATGCACATATCCCTCTTCCCCATAGTATACCCTGGGCAGCCACGGATATTCGTATCCATAGCCTGACCCACCCTTATATGCGGACCTGCCGCGAAAATTCCCTCGTCCTCGCTGACCTCTCCCTCGGCCACGACCATTTAGGCCGCCACCATGATGGCCCCGTCTGGGGTCCGTTGCAGGTGTCTGCGTGAGCGCCGAATTGTCAGGAACATAGGATGGCGCATCCAAATTCCATCCTTTTTTCGTTGGTGTTGCTGAAGACTCTGATGAATCAGGTTTGGATGTTGACATGGGCTTGGCCAATACTAGTCAAGGGGGGAAACGATAACTTCTGATGTTCAGAATTGAGGGCAGCGTAGAAAGATACGGGTCAGAAGGCCTTGTGCAGCACGCCGTAGATGTTCTATCAAGAATCAACCAATGCGGAGGTGCGAGGCCGAGATCGAAATGGCCAAATGTTGGATAAAACGTATTTGCTAACCGCAGCGTCCTCAAGGGGAGGAGGGATTTCGGACGTCTGTCGGACATTGCGTGGCACAGCACGTAAAGAAGTCTACTGCAGATGTTGAAGTTCTGGTCATCGTCTTTTGTTTTTCGTTTATTTTTACTCCTGGTCCGTAATTAGGATGCTCAAGCGTACACAGAGCAGATATTACTGACTGTTGAGTATATAATTTCGAAGGTGCTTGAAGTTTTTGTTGCATAAAATTCCAGTCGGATCTCATTATCAAAGGTTGCAGTTTGTCGCTCACGCATAAAAAGACCGGATTTGCGCTTCTCCTTACCGCTTGCCCCGCCAATCTTGGGTTTGAGTCGCTACCGGACCATTTATAAAGTCATGATTATACCTTCTTTGCCAAAGGAAGCATCCCGCATCCAATCATAGTATTATGCAAATGGAACGACCGCCATCAACTCAGCCAAGATCCGTCAATTATGGGCTTAAGGCTAATTGATTCCCTCCAGTGGCAGGATATTGATCGCTTTCCAGCTTTGCACTGCACTGCCTTTGTCGTCAGTCCGTCTCGGAGGGCGCGATGATTACCACGTGGTACAAATCGAGGCTTGGGAGCCATGCATTTCATTGCATGAGCTCATTGCTCCAACGTGTCAGCGTGCTTATCCACAATTCGTCCTCCCCGCAACGGGGATTGGTGGGCTCTTTTGATTTCCCCAGCTATAACCTATATGCTAATATGGCACCGATATGCACTATTCTAGCGTATTTCACTTTTCTAATTGCGCCTGTCATAGCGGCCCCTATTCCTAGGTCAACCAATCCTACCTACGCAACCCAACGAAACCAATTGGTCCTTTATGATTCTGCAAATCGTTTTGATAATGACATTGTCCTATCAGACATGGATAAGAAGGCGAATGCTTACCTTCATGCTCTTCGCGAAAAAGAGACCACGGAATTGAAAGCTCAAAGTCAATTTCCCCCTGGCTTACACTTCTCACTCGCCAAGCCTGTGATAGACGGCACAGAATTATTCAAAGTCATCAGGTCTATGCCAAAGGGCGGATTTTTGCATGGGCATTTGGAAGCCATGCTGGACATCAAGTGGATAGTGAAAACAGCAGCTGAAGATATCGGAAACTGCTACTTAAAGTGAATATGAAACAGCCTTACATGTCTTTAATCACAACTAATGATCGTCGCTCGCTCCCCAGATTTGTGAATAGAATTTACCCGACCTTTGACGAAAGGGGTAATGCAACTATCCAACTACCTCTTTTCAATTTCTCGTCCACACAATTACCCGGTAGTGAATGGGGCTCTTGTCAACATGCTCGTAGCTCCTTCCCAGGTGGACCCTCTGCATTTGATGCATTCATCGAACGCCAAAATAGCGTTATATCAAAGTGAGTTTTTGCCCGACTTTGTCCTTCCACCATGTCTCTAATCAGCTGAAATGCATGCTAGCGAGTACCCCACCGAGGAAAAAGCGTGGGCTAAATTTGACCTCGTTTTTGATACGTTGGGATCACTGATCGAATATCAACCCATGTTTGAGGCATACATCACTCGGCTACTAGAACAGTATCACGCTGATGGGCTCACTTACATTGAACTCCGTTCCGCAAGATGGGACACCTATCATCTGGATGGAACGCGCAACAACTTCTCGAGCGTGCTGGACAGTGTTCGGGACATTGTAGCCAAGTTCAGAAAGGACCATCCGAATTTCCAAGACTTGAGATTCATTTACCAAGACTTGCGATCTAACCCGACAGCTGATATTCAAAAGTCATTGATGGACGCTATTGCATTGCGTAAAACCCATGGCGATCAGATCATTGGATATGATCTCGTCGGGCACGAAGAGGTTGGAATTCGTGAATTTCGTGGATATGACGGATTATGCTCCTGAATTAATCATCCGTCCTCTTAGTCATCCTCACTCAGCCGGCTTGTCGATACCCTGCAAAAAGGCCAAGCAAGCGCATCAAAGCAATCCACCAGTCTTCCCTTCATCTTCCATGCCGGCGAAACGACGCGCTCTGGTGTTCCCCCAGACACAAATCTCTATGATGCTTATCTCCTGAACACCAAGCGTGTCGGACATGCCTTTTCGCTTTCCCATCATCCGGGACTAATTGAGAAGTTCATCAACAGCGGCATTGCGGTCGAGGTTGCCCCAATTTCCAATCAACTCCTTGGCTATGTTGGAGATCTACGTGGCCATCCGGTAATTGATTTGTTATTGAGGGGAGTACAGGTGACGTTGGCATCGGATGATCCTGGGGTTTTTGGATATGAAGGAGTTTCCTACGACTACTATCAAGGTGAGTGAATGGGTCCTGGAATGTTCTCAGCATATACTGCTCACGCACAACGACAGTCTACATGGCATTTGAGTCATTGGATCTTGCCTCCCTGAAGAAGCTTGCTTCCAATGGAATTACCTATGCTGGCATGGGCCAGCAAGAGAAATTAGAGGCTATGGAAAAGTTTGAGACATTGTGGAATCAATGGATATTGTCCTTAGTAGATAGATAGATACATAGACGACATTGCGGAACCTCGAGCATACAGTGCTTTACAATACGTATCACGTGGTTTTCTATACGCCACATTATCTCATCAAACTTGAATTTGTTTTTGGCGACGCTGGTTGATCTAAGCTGCCCTGTCGAGATCACTTTCCAGTTTACACGGAACCACCACCATGACTACTGAACAACCTCCATCACCAGCCATCTCAACAAATAAGGTGGGGGATATTCAAGTCCAAGTACGGTTCCGCACCCGCCAACAACAGCATGCAGTTACCGACACAGCAATTCTTGTTCCTGCTCGCTTGAGACGCTATGGCCTCTCCGAAATTATTAACCATCTTCTCGGACGAACGGCAACGGACACCGATTCCGACGAGCCCGCACTTAAGCCCATCCCCTTCAATTTTCTGATTGACGGAAAATTCCTCCAAACGAGTCTTAAAACATACTTGGACAATCATGGCCTCTCAACTGAAAACATTGTCGAATTGGAATATGTGGAAGCAACATTACCACCCTCCCCAGCGGCAGCATTTGAGCACGATGAATGGATTTCCAGCGTTCGCGGACATAGCTCTGGGCTAGTATTGACGGGATGCTTTGATACCTTGGGTAGGGTGTGGGATCGGTCAGGAGTCTGTAGGGCAGTTTTGAAGGGACATTTGGGCCCGATTAAATCTGTATCATGGATTCCTGAGTCTTCTATTGCGGAGCGATATCGATTTGTTACGGGGGGGCAGGATGCTAAGGTATTTGGTTGGGAGTACGATGCTGAAGGGAATAAGTCGAGAATACTGTATGAGTGTGTAGGACATACTGGAAGTGTGGAGGGGGTGGCGTGCAGTCCGGATGGAAAGGAATTGGCCACTGTATCATGGGATGGATGTGTCTTGCTCTGGAGTACGGACCCGAACGATGTCGAGGAAGCGGAGGACGACAATGGTGGCGAACCGCGGAAGCGAAGAAAAATCAAATCAGACCCAGGTGCCGATTCATCTGTCATTCCACTCAAGGTATCTATGAATTTGCTCCTTCTTTATTTCTTACACAAGCTAACTCAGGTGCCCGGCCAGCGTGCTCAAAAGCGTCTAACCGGCCACGTGGGTCCCATTTCTTGCGTTACTTTTGCACCAACAGACTCCGCCATGTTGGCCACAGGCGGATGGGACCACACCGTGCGTGCATGGGATGTAGAGCAAAGTACAAACACAGTCACCAGAAACTGCGAAAAAGTCGTTTTAGGCATGGATTACTCGGGCGAGAATGGGTTAATTGTTACCGGGCATTCGGATGGAGTTCTTCGATTGTGGGATTTGAGAGCTCAGGGTACGTGCTTGTTGTGTTTGTTCAGGCCATTTTCTTTAGCTTGGTCGATTGCTTATTCTTTGGTAATCTTATGCATAAAACAGAAGGCCAGACGGTTAAGCTCCATCTCTCTTCTCACACCAACTGGGTCTCCTCTGTCCGATGGTCATCCACAAACTCTTACACCTTTGTCAGTGGGTCATATGATTCGACTATAAAAGTATGGGATATACGGAGTACGACGCCAATGTACACTTTAGCGGGCGGGGACAAGACTAAAGAGCAAAAGGTATATGGAGTAGATTGGGTTGGAGAGTACATTTTTAGTGGAGGGGAGGATGCTTTGTTGAGAAGTTTTGCCGCCAAAGTTTAATGCGATACATATTAGCGATAATTTGTATCTTTTTTGTATAAAATATCTAGAGATGGTGTATAGTAGGTGATAAGGGCCGTTTCAGGACTAGAGCAAATACCGAATACCGAATGTTCTAGCCATGGGCTACTGTAACAGCTTTGGCTTCATGCACCTCTAGTTTCTATAGTTCGTCATGAACCATTAACATTGCTTGCATTGGCATCTGCCAACAATGGTACACTTGCGTCAACCGAAAGAGAAGATGACGCCGATGAGGGGGTAGGTACACCGGCAGCCCGACTTGCATCCTGACACTGCAATTCTGTCAAAGCAGCAATTTGGTCCCGCAAAAAAGCAACCTCCATTCGCAAATTCGCATCCTGAATTCCTGCCACATCCAAGTTGACGACCCCTCGAACTCGTTCAGCCATAGACATCCTCCGGCCCTTTGGCATAAACTCTCCACTTGATTTCCCATTCCGGGCTCCCTCTTGTGATGGTGGATCCTGATGCTGTAGCTCTAAAAAACCATAATCGCCATCCGCGTCCACATCCCTCAAATTTTCATGAAAAGGCTTGTAAGAAAACAAGGCAAACAAAAACATGGTCAAGAAAGCAGTGAAGTCATTCACTGGATGGTTGGGCGGATGGAGATTAGCAAGGGATAGCGACAGTGAGGATGACGATGTTGCTCGCTCAGGGGTGAAAATTCCGCTAAGTCGAGGGCTGGACACACATGATTGGGTAGCATTGATGGCAGCGTAACGAGGGGACATTGGTGGGGAAGAGATACGGGCGGAAGACATGGCGGAGGTACGCTCGATGAAGAGAGATCTAAGAACCGGTGGTGTGGATGAGGTGAGTTCGGTAGTTGCGTCGGTTGGTTCACCATTCTGAGCTGCAAGAACGGCAGCTGCTTTGGCGCTGGCAGCTGCCGCCATAGCCATAATCTGCTCTCTATTTCGCATCTTGAGCTTGGATGCAATTGAGTCCGCCACAAATCGATACAGATCGGTTTCCGCAAGCTTGTGCAACAGATCATCGAGCCCGGCTACGTATGCATCCAAGGTAGCCTGGACGTTTTCACAGCCGATCTGGTGTGGGTCACATTGTCCCACGCCCGTCCCATCTGCCGTTGCTGTTAACACCTGATCATCTGCAACAAAAGGGGCCACAAATAGCGGCATGCGATTTTCCACCACAGAATCATACTCATCGGGAATAGCGTCCACGACAACGGAAATGAACTGCGCAGGACTCTCTGGTGGTGATGTGGCAAACCGCTTGGGGAGTTCTTGGAAAAGGATGTTGGACAAACGAGGCCAAGACTCACGGTTTACGGCCAGCTGACTGAGGGCGGATTGGACGAAGCTACGCTTCCCTCGTTTAAGAATGACATAGCCCCTGTTTTCAATGGTGAAATTTTAATCCGCCTTGTTGGTAGATGCTGGATACGCACTAAGTTCGCGCGTACCTTGGCTTCCCAGTTGTTGTGTCGCACGGTTGCAGTGATTGCCTGGTGTGAAAAATGGTTTTCCGTCTAGTCATTCTGAGGGCCACGACAGATCAACTGCAGCCCCATACCAGAGCAGATCGAACGGCACCCAGTATGCTGGATACTGAAAAATGTGCGATGGAGCGCAGGTTGAGTTCAATATAGACATTAGCAAAGATGTTTGCTACAATGCGACAAACCTTGAAGCGCGCAACGTCCAATATCAAGACCATGTGTTCTGCCTCGTTATACCCACCCACCGGGCTAAAGTGCCCGGTTCCAGTCTGCTGCAGAGTTCCGCGATCGTACGATACGACCAAGAATTCTTTTGGCTCGCGAGACGTTTGCTTTAAGTCCGCCAGAAATTGCTCTTTCGTGCTGAGGAAGACGTGCGGTAGCGTAGCAGTCAGTCAACCTTCTCGCGCTACATGTAAATCTGTTCCTTACATCTTGTCTGCCCTTCTCAGGTGCGCCTTCAGTCCATTGCATCGTGCTAGGCATACGAACTCTGGCAACGTAATTCCGTTCTTCATAACGTCTTCCAGAGGTCTACAACAGTCGAGCATGCTCTCATCATACCATCTCCAAACGCCTTTCCACTGCCGTCCGGGATCAATTTCAAGAGCGTTCAGCACCATACAGAGAGAGGAAAGCCCACAATATGCTGGTTCTGACTGGGTCAAATATTGCAATGATAGAGCAAAGTATGTCTCCATGTATCCTTCCGTCAAAGCTCCAGTAAACAGAGAGCGACCTTTTGCCGAGTTGAAGGGTGTACATGTGGAGGGCAATGTCCGTTTGTAAAAGGTATTCGAAGGCATCTTTTGGTGTCGGTCAGGAGAGGATGCTGTGGAGCCATTGCTGCTCATGGAAGCCCATGACGTTCGCGAGTCGCCCGCTTTGCCCGGTGTTTGGTCATTGTCACCTTCATGTGAGGGTGCGTTGTGCGAACACAGACATGGGGGTGCCAGATGCTCACACGTTATGCTTACCCTTCGCGACATGTTCTTCAACAGAAATTCAAGTTCCCCACAGCTGTTCCTGCGATCTAATGATCTGTGATAAGGTTGTTCAGGTGCTAAGCACACATTCCGCTTAGGTAAACAATGGAATTTGCACATTCTGAGGGTCGATGGCGAAGGAAGAGCTGGGTGAATAGGGTTTGCACGCCAGTTGAATGACATGTCCATCTCTTTCAGAACATCATGAATGAGTGGTGGCAGGTCATCCACCAGTTACATTCCGGAATGGGAGTTTTCTAGTGGTGGTAACCTGTCACGATCCATTCCCTGAACTTTGGATCGATCAGCATCAAGGAGGAAGCAGAAATCGAATTTCGAAAACATAATTCGAGGGGTAGAAGGTGGAATCAGCTACGCGCAGCATTCACTGCTAGATGGAGCACGTCAAGCTTGATCTGCCTCATGCCAGAAGCCCCGTTGAACGGGAATTGCTCTGTAGGGGGGAATGCCCTTCTAGAGGGTAGTGCCCCTCCATTGAGGGAATGTGCAACACCTTCGGCACTTGCGCGACCAAAACGAGTTCATCATCACCCAAGTAGATGAAAGACGGTGTCCAAATCATCCAGGAGGTCCAACTGGCAAATGTCAAAAGGTGCTGAAAGCTGTGTATCATTTCAAGTCAATTTGACTTGCCGATCCAATGTAACCATTTTCGGCTTGGCGGGCGGGGCTTAAAGTTGGCGCGTGTGGTGGTATAAAAGGGTGAAAAGACTCAGTGGGCCGTTTTAGGGTGAGCGTTTTCGTTTTTTCAGCCCCCATCCCCACCAAACGTCCCTCGTTCTTGGCATTGATCCGCCAACTTTGCTCCAAGGTATGCTTATAGACTCTGGGGACTCCCTTGCACGTAGCAGATTATTCAAATACTTTTTCTTTTCGGTATAGCTCAATTAACCTTGGCAATGTGTTCAACAACACCAGCGCTGAGATCAGCCGCCTCTGCGGCGGAAAACCTTCGGTCTAGAGCTGGTGCAGGTGCCAAAGACGAAAGCACAGAGCAGCTGGACCATCGACACCCTCTTTATCTGGGCGACTGGATCCGGTCTATTCCAGGAAAAGACGACGACATTGCCAAGGATGACCTTGACGAACCGCATATTAAGCGCAAGCTTGCCATTCTGGAGAGCCACCCCGAAATAAAAACACTATACGGCTACGAATCACTTACAAAGTGGATTGCCTTGCTGACCGCTTCCATCCAGGTGGCCGTGGCGTACTATTTCGGGCGCGTTGCGACAGACTCCTTGTGGGGAATGCTTGCTTGCACGTATATTGTCGGTGGGTCCTTGACACAGGTCTTTGGTGTAATCATTCATGAAGCAACCCATGGTCTGTGCGGGGAAGGAATGGCTATTAATCGTGCGGTAGGACTCGTTGCCAACATTGGTATCCCTTTCCCCATCTATGCCTCCTTCCGCCGGTATCACCTGGAGCACCACGCCTACCAAGGAGTCATTGGCCATGATCCAGATCTTCCCCTTGATTGGGAAGTCAAACTGATCAGAGGCAATCCTCTCTTGAAGTTTGTCTTTCTCTTCTTTTACCCGATGATGTATGTAGTGAGAGGGGCAGCAATGCAAAAGCGTCCATCTCGGTGGGAACTGTATAACTGGGTGTTCACTATCACAACGGATGCCCTTATCTGGATGTACTGCGGACCGAGGGGTTTCTTGTATCTGTTCCTGTCCTTGTGGTTTGGCTACGGCATTCACCCTGCTGCGGCTCACTTTATTCAAGAGCACTTCACCTTTGACGACGGACAAGAGACTTACTCCTACTATGGAAGCCTGAATTACCTATTTTTGAACATTGGATATCATAACGAACATCATGATTTTACCAAGGTATGCTTATTTTTTCTCCTTTTTGGGGACAATAACGTGTTCTGTAATCTGACCGTCTGTGCGTCGTTAAAGGTACCATGGAGTAATCTTCGGAAAGTCCGGGATGTTGCACCCGAATTCTACAACACTTTAGCCTATCACACGTCGTGGGTAATGGTGCTGGTCCGGTTTATCCTGTCCAAAGATATTGGACCTCAGTCTCGGGTTGGGAGAGACTATGAGGATCATCGGAAAGGGCGTAAGATGGTGGTTGACCGCAAGATTGCTGCTTCGTCGGCGGCTGAGAATTCCAGACATGGAGATGTAGAATGATGATAGAGGAATTCTGGTTGAAAATGTGAACAACTAGTTGATGGATGTTTGGAATAAGGTGGTGAGATAGAACCTTACGTTAGATGTTTTTTATTGTACTTTGAAATAAGAGAAAATGTTAAAGCTAAGCGTATAGCTGCGTAAAGAAAAAACTATCGTTTGAGCAATGGATTTGCTGAGTGGTGGCACAGTTACGTTATACTAGTAGGTTGGGATTTTTTGGCTATCCCCAAGGATGTTTTTTGATTTGCGTGCCGATATTCCCGATATTCTGCCCACATTCTGACGACATCCGTACCGAATACTGCCCATTATGACGGACGGTCCAGGAATGCAGAGCGGGTTCGGCAGGCAACTTGCGCATACAGGTTCGCAGCTGAACGCATTTTACGATGTTTTCTTCTCTCTCGCCTCTTGCTAATGTCTCACGCTCTCAATTCCATTACACCGGCAGATAAGAGTATCCGCGATCGGGCAGTCAGAGGTCTAACTAAATGGCTGGTAAACAACGAAGAAATCAAGGATCTTGATCTCTTGAAACTTTGGAAAGGACTTTTCTACAGTTGAGTCAAGGTTCACTTGTTTGCTCACCATGTTGCATGAATAACCTTTGTATCTTCAAGGTTTCTGGATGTCCGATAAGCCTCTCATTCAACAGCACCTGGCGGATAAGCTCGCCAGCCTAGCCCTGAAATTACCCCAGTCTACGGTCTTGCGGTATATTCGAGCGTTTTGGACCATAATCGTTGCGGATTGGCACGGGATCGATAGGCTGAGGTGCAAAACTTGTTTTTATCTATGACCATGGGGAGTTGCTCATTGTAATTGAGCAGATTGGACAAGTATTATATGTTGTTGCGAAAGTTCCATTTCTACGGGTTTGTGTATTTGGAGAGCAAGGGGTGGGATGTCGATGTGGTTAAGCAGTACCTGCAGATCTTGAAGGATGGACCTTTGAAGTATGTATGATAGATATCTTGTGGCCGAAGGAATTGCTCTTGTAATCTCATCAATGTGTTCCAGGCTCAACGATCTGAAAACTCCAGACTCTTTGAGGTACCACACCGCGGAAGTGTACCTGGAAGAACTTCAGAGAGCAGTTGGAGGAAAGGTAAGAAAGGACAGAGAAATTCTCTACCTCAGATGTTGCTTGACGTGTGTACCCGACCTAGGCTACTACGGACGCCGTTTTTCAGCTGCTGGATCCCTTTTTTGATATTATATCCAACTCAGCAAGCGATGTTGTCTTCGCTAGGGTCCGAGAAAATATTTTTGAGCACATCCTGAATCAAGCTTCGAAAGGTAAGTGTTTTCACATTACACTACTTATAGTGTTGAGGACACCGATCAAACACGCCTTCTGAAACAGATGACAGCGCAATGGATCACGACGGCCCGTCTCTCCCGGTTGACTGCGAGCGAATTGGACAGCGGATATTTGATATCGCAATAGGCTCCGATGTCCTCGTGAAAAACCGACCGAAATTGCAAGACTTATTTAAGGCGTATGCAAGAGTTGTGAAGATCGATGTGGATGAGAGCCTGCTGAAAGGCTCCAAAGGCGCCATCAAAGGAACAAAAAACGAGCCAGGACATTTAAACGATGCTCGTCAGGCTACTTTGAAGGTGAATGGCAAAAGCCAGGCGCAGACTGAATGCAAGAGCGAGGAAAGCGCGCATGACGCCCTGGTGGGATCAAAGCGGAAAGCAGCGCCAGTTACCACAAGTGAAGAGGATGCTTCCCCAAGGAAGAAAAAGAAGAAGGGAAAGAAGGGCAAGACAGAGGCGGCAGATGAAAGGGCACAGGTGATGGATGTGAAAGAATATTTGCACGAAGAAACATCTGCTGCGAGGGTGGACGTAAGGGACGAGGGAATGGAGGGTATTGAAGAGTATAAGGTGGAGGTTAAGGTCACGAAAATACCCAAGGCCAAAGGTACGTCGATCCTTTATGTCATGCTTGGCGTCGGTCGTATGCTTATTGAGTTATTATAGCCAAGAAGACCCAGGACGCAACTGGTGTAATTCCAATGCCCGGAACCGTAACAGACAGTATAGATTCAAAGCTGACTCTAGGTAAGCAATAAGTAATGTAGCAGTTGTGAATCATTTTAGAAAATTAACAGGTAGTGGATTTGTAAGTTACACCGCAAACGAAACAAAAGAAAAAGGGAACGAATGCGATGACGGTCCCTTCGAAACAAACACAAAAGGTTCGTTGCAGTCGATGTTGCGGCGACCGCCATATGCTAATATATTTAAACTATGATCCAAACAGACACTGCTGATAGCATCTGCCAGCTCCGATCCCAGGAAATCTGTAAAATTTGTCATGGAGAAAAACATGGTCAAAAGTGGGTAGCCCCGTATAGAGCGCGGTGACCAATTTACTCATACATCCCTCTAGGTTTCCATATAAAAGAGCCTGTGGCGGAGGAAGGCACCCCCTCTCGCAAGACGGAGACTAGCGCGCCGACTGTGTTGAAACCTGCACTTGCCACACCAGTTACCAAGAAGCTCGAAAGTTTGCTAAAATCGGCTGTATGGGCCGAAAGGGCCCACGATGACGTTCAAGCGAACGAGACTGTTGAGAAAGGAACGCCTAAGGGGACGCCAAAACAGGATGGGGCTGCGAAAGAATCTAAGAATACTCCAGGAAGGACACCAAAGAAAAGCTCAAAAGCCGCAAAATCGTCCCAGCTTTCAGAGCTCCTGACAAAGCTGCTGCAACAATCCACCACAACGTCCGCCCATGACCTTGCAATTTCAGAGAAGAGCTCCACGGAAACACCAATTCCGACAACTCCGCAGGCTAAACCATCAACTAAACAAGGAGCTCAGAAGACCCCCACATCTGCGAAGAGCAAGAAGAAGACTCCCAAATCAGCGCGTAGTGCTTCAAAAAACACCCCCACTTCAGACCCCAAGAGCCCCCGACGACCGGTGGCCGCTGATTTTATGTAGTCATGTATCATAAATTATGGAGACCGCAGTATTTTTATCACATTTTTATACATTTCATGCAATAGTAGATCTTGGCCCTTTACGATGAATGCGCTGCTGATGATTGTAAAACTGGATGGGACGTTACGATCAATTACTTTCGCTGTTCCAAAAGAGGTAAAATTGCCAGTTTCTATGGCAACGTCTATCAGTGACCACGGAAATCGACATTGGAACTTTGGACAACCTGTCACTCCCAACGATGCGCCCGTACAGGAAGCTTCTGCCGACCCTCAAATCCGTCCGTGCACCTAGCCGGAACTTCACCACAACGTTTGCCAGTTATGCACGCAAGAAACAAACGGGTGCCGAGCGTCGTGACGAAAATGATTTCGCAGCACTTAGTGGGGATACCGCCGCGGATGGATTGCACCGCTACGAACTTGACTTTGTAGAAACTGCGAAATGGACCAGGGATCTATTGCTGAAGATGAAGAAAGACGTCGAAATGCTTAAAGGTGTGGTGCCGGAATTTGCGGGAATATTGATTTGTGGTGGAAAGCGTCTAAATTTGCTCGTATAGGAAAACACCGACCCTTCTCACCACCACCAACATCGCACATCGTAACAACTTATTACGACAGCTACACATATGACTTCACACAACCCCCACCCTACTCTACCAAAGTCACTGTTCAAGTCAAAGTTGGTACACTGCCGTTGACTCCTGCCCAACGTCACAAATTTCTCCTTCTGGCTGGAGAAAATTACGATCCTTACAGCGATGTCGTTGCAATGTCTGCGGAGACAAGTGAGGTAGCTGCTACTGGGAACGCAGAGGTAGATCGCGAGATGAATAGGATTGGGTTGGTGAAGTTGTTGAATGGAATGGTGAATGAGGCAAAGGTAGGACGGCCGTCTATTTGCGAAACTTGTCGTTTGGTGCTCACGAGGCCTATTTTGCGTAGGATGAGAAAGATGCTTTCACAGATGTACCATTGGACCTGCGACACGTCAAACCTCGTCGTGCGAATCTCGAATTCCCAAAAGAATGGCTTCGTCCCAAGACAGCGGAAATTGTGAAACCGGAGATGAATGTAGCCTGAGTTGTGGTTTTCCGCTGTTGTTTAATTTATGTATGCATGTACATCGTCTTTTTTTCTTTTGCAATACTAGAGCTACATGAGAGTGTGGTACCAAGCTGTGTTACATCGACGAAACGTTTTGTTTATGTTTACGAAACTCGTTGATCGCCTTCAAATAGTCTCCCTCTTTTGACGACAGAAGGTCCCATCCCAACGAGTGATCTAATCCACCTCACCTCTCTTGTCTCCTTTCTAGCGGATCTCAAGGTCCCATTCTTGACTTGTTGGGAGAAACCCACAACTGGTAAGCTGACCATAGTACCAGCCATCCCGCTATCTTTGCCATCTACTTGTTCTTCCGATGGACTCTGATAAACATTGCTGATCCACAGCAATTGCACATGCATATGTTTGGGTGAAGTTAAGGTCAAGCGCGATGGTGCAGGCAAAAGGCTGCACGAGATCGACGTGCCTCCATCCAAAAACGGCCACAGTTATTGTCGACAAATGTTTGTTCAGGTAACTATCCAATAATAGGCCTGGAATCTATGCGAAGAAGATCTGATCCTTTTGAGAGGAGTATCAGTGAACAGAAGGTACGCCATAATCTCTAAATTATGCGGAGCATTTGCTCGACCGATGTCAAACGGCGCTATCCAAAAGAACGGTAGACATTGCTACGTATAGGAATCATTCCACAGTACTAGTAAACTCTCTAGATATGACCAGCGATCCCCTCGCCGGGGAATCAAAGCATAGCCTTTGAACTCTTTCCGTAGACTAATACCAGATCTTCCTTAGACGAGTATGGTGCTGCATCCAATTGCCCCACCAATAAGCCGACATTCGAGCACCAGCGCTTTGCGCATACTAAGCTCGCTTCCGCATCATCATGGCCCTCCCTTTGTAGATAGATACCATGATCGATAAGGAGGGCCCCAATGAGTATCCTCGCCATTGCAAATCCAAGCAACCGGGCCTTTGCTTGCTGTTGGTCTCTTTCCCAACTCTGCATGGCAATGATTACCTTTTGAACATATTCCAAGGCATCCTTAACCACGCTCACGGGCTGTCTCAGTAGCGCGTCGTGGCTCACAAGTTCAAACACTTTCTTCCTGTACACAGGAAAGAGTGGGCCCACGACCCTTAACAAGTCTAGAGCTTGGACATTGGTTGTTCCTTCCCAAATCGAGTTCACCTGGGCGTCGCGAAGTTGACGGGCAATTCCAGTCTCTTCCATATAGCCCTGTCCACCGCATGCTTCCAAGGCTTCTGTAATAGCCGGCATCGCTTCGTGACAAACCCACATTTTCAAAAGAGGTGTTGTAATGCGAAGCAGTGTTCCGGACAGCGCGCGACGGCTCTCACCGGGATGACATTCGGATTCTCCGAGGAGTAGTACCGCAAAGAACAAGAGCTGCATTGCGCCACGCAAGGTCATGTCAATATCAGCCAAGGTAGCAAGGTGCAGTGGTTGAGTTGACAACAACTTTCCAAACACTACGCGTTTCTCGGCGTAGCTCTTCGCGATTGCATACGACCTGCGGAGGCTTGACGTCGTGCACAACGCGCTGTGGATGCGAGTGATATTGAGTATCACTGCAATGGTGGCAACACCACGATGCTCAGACCCCACCATGGACCCTGGGAGATTATCTAGTTCCAGCTCTGCGGTTGGGAGAGCTTTGGTACCAAATTTGTTTTTGAGCCGATGCACTCGGATTCCGTTGAGGTTACCTTCAGAGTCGCGCAGCTTGGCGTAAAACAGAGAAAGCCCTCGCGACCCCTCTCTTACTGAGCCAGTCGATTGGTCTCGTGTACGAGCGAGCAGAAAAGTCATATCAGAATCGGTGGCCGATGAAAACCACTTGAAACCGGATATGAGCCAACCCCGGCCATCGCTGGATTGAACTGCCTCTGTTTCTGTACCCCCGACATCTGACCCGCCAGGTCTTTCTGTCATCCACTGTCCACTGGTCCAAAACTTTGCCGGGTCACGCGATGTGAGGCGCGTGAAAGCTGTTTTCTTCATATCCTGTGTGCCGTGTAACTCTATCAATCGAGCGGCCCCGTCGGTCATGGCCAAGGGACATGTATACATTGCCATACTGGGCCCAGCAACGTACAGCTTTGCAAACTGGTAAACCCTGCTGAACTGGCGTAGCTTACGCTCGTATCCGATGGCAATCAAGCCTTCCTCCGCCGCAACGCCTTTCAAAGCCCGCCATCCTTCTGAGGTTTCTAACTTATCTATCCGTTTGCACCAATGATCATACTGCGTTAGAGTGGGGTGATGTTGTTCAGCATTATCCCCGAGCACCAGAATATCTGTAATTGTACGTTGGCCCAAGTTCTTTAGATCGCCAGTGACAGCGGCAAATTCGGAATGCGGAAGGTAATGGAATAAGATCCCTTGTAGGGCTGGGTCGTCTTCATATTGGTTTTGCAGTACTGGTGGCTCTTGGACGAATCCTTGGTTTGCACTTGCCGGAAGCTTCATCCTCTCAAAGGATCTACAAAGGCAATTGCCAACGCTAATGGACTCCACTCAGAATACATTGCTGAGGTCAGACAGTTGTAGCAGTACCAGCCGAGTACCAATATTGTGGCTACATCACGTGGTGTAAACCATTGGGGACGACGTAGACGACGACGGCTTGTCAATCTGGCAAGACAAGAGCATCGGGAAGGGGAAGCAGTACTTGGCAGCTTTGTGGACTTCAGTATAGTTTATTGCCACGTCAGTCAGATTCTAAGCAAACCGTTGATGTGCCGTCATTCCGCATCGGGGGCCCACCGCGTCGTTCAAACGTACAGGTGATGTGGCCGACGTGCCATGTACTGGGCCTATTTCATGTCGTCCAAAAGGCAATTACTGGCGGGAGAAATAGAAGGACGGGTTAATATGCCCGTGGGAGAGGTGAAAGGATGAGGAATGACTCGACGCCAGAATGGTAGATCATGACGTCACCAGCCAAGTCAACTTTCGCCCATTTTCTGGTCTTTCTTACGTTGCAGCAAACGAGCAATTCCGCCAGCAGGAACATCACCTGAAAATAGGCAGAGCTGACAGTGAAGTCCTTCACATAAAGACGCAAATCTAGCTGGTGCCTTGTCAAAATGAACCTTTTCCCCATTACTGCTCCCCATATGGGCCGCTTCATAAGGACGTGTACTTCAAACAATCTAGTTGCGTCAGCCGGGAAGCGTCTAACTGCAGTCGGCGGGCAGAAAATATTGTCAGCTCACTGGGCAGCATGCGCGACAACATCGCGGCTGATCTTTTCAAGCTCAAGATCCCTGCACGGAAGCGGAGCAACCGCACACCTTTCTGCACCTGACGTCTTTTTCGCTCCTCGATATCCAATGAAGAATCAGCGACACGAAACGCACGAGGATCAAAAGGAAGGACGGAGTCAGAAACCAGGATCTCTCACGGCAGCGATTTTGTCCGCTCTGGGAGGCACCAGCGCTGTCGTTGCGGCTTCGGTTTGGATAGCGCCATCTCCTGCACCAAAGGGTATGTATACCTCACACCGTGTGGACATTGACGTTTTCTGACATCATACGAATCAGAACCTTCCTCAGCATATCCATCTCAAAATGAAGTAGTTGTGGACGCGGATGAAGCACTTCCGTCTCCTCCAGCAAGGTGGTTCTCACGTCCTGAGCTCATGACATTCGGGGGCGCATTGGGAATATGTACAGGATACTTTACAAAAAAGATTAGCAAGCTCGTAGCGTTTGCGGTTGGCGCTGGATTCGTTCTCTTACAGGTAAGTTCACGGTATTCGCGGACCAGATTTGAAATCATACCAACGTCTCGCCCACAGCTTCTTGTCCACGCGGGTTTTATAACTGTTCAATGGTCTAAAGGTCAAAAGGTCTTTAACACAGTTACGGGTGCTGATGAGCACGGCCGCGTGCCGCCTAGCCGAGTCACAATGATGTCCAAGAACGTGCTGAGATGGTTGACAGCCGATCTACCGTTTGCCGGTGCATTTATCGTTGGATTTTGTGCTGGTTTCAAGTACGGATGATACCAAGCGGCTTGAGCACATACATGACGAGGATGGCCGCGATTCTCGCTTGAGGTAGCGAAGCGATCAATGATGAGGATTAGGTGGATGTGGTTGCGAATGATACATAATTCAATGAAAATTTCTTTACGTGTAACCAAAAGTCGAAGTCTAAAGTGTCTAAGTAAAGATCATCGAGCCCAATACTATAACTGCCCAAAAACATCGAGCGTCGTCGTCACATATTTCCAAAGCGTTCTTCATAGCCTGAAGCGCTTTGTCATATTGGCGCCTTTTCATATGTCGTTGATACGCGAACAGGAGTTCATCGTACTCGTCCATTTCGTTATCAGTACGTAGGCATCGGCAGTTGCGAATGATGAAAAGGGACGAGGTATGCTGGCTATTTGGACAAACTGGAGTACATATGAGTAACTTCCCTGAACTGTCAACTCTCTTGTTACATACCGCTGAATTTGATCGCTTTTCCCTCCGAATTGTGAGGTGTAAGGTTTTGGACTTGTGCGTAAGACTCGCACGATGGCGCATTCGCTTCCCAACCCTCTTCAGCATCCGTGGCGGCGCCAACGTCCGAGCTCCCAGAATGTAGCTCGGAATCCATATGATCATCATATACGCCCTCGTTTAACATTGCCCTGTCGTCGTCCTCATGATTGTCCTCGACATCTTGAGCCATCAATTTTTCGGCAGCTTCAGATATCATTTCCTTTTCAGCCTCCACTGCGCCGGAAACTCGCCCATCACCAGCTTCAAAGTCTTCCTTTTCGAATTCAACATCAACTCTTAAGCTTTCCGCATGAACTGCTGGCTCAAACGGGTTGCCTTGATCTGTGTGTGAACGGGATTGACCAATGTCAAGGTTTTCCATGGTGGTCTGCAGATTGTCAATTAGACCTTCATCCATTGTAGCAAACCGATCCCCCGTGTCTGTGTCATCCTCTTCATCCTCTTCTACAATGACGGCCCGTCGTCGTATGCGCCGGAAAGTCGGGGAAGGGGATTCGGAGACTTCGATGTCCGCAAGGGCATCTCGCGCAAGGCCACCACAACCGGCGCTATCATTTATTGGAAATACGTCACTGACGGCAGGTTCGCCCCCTAGGATGCAGCGTTGTTCATCTTCTTCACGACCCATTGCGAATGGTGCCCCGGGTCCATCTAGCTCGTTCGGGTACCGATCAAGATGCGTCTCGTTGGGCAGGGACGTTGCCTCAGGTGTAGAAAGTATGTCGATTCCTAGGATCGCACCACCGGTGCTGGATCCCTCCTCATCATCGTCGTCTTCCAGTATGCGCCTCCGACCACTGCGTGTTAACGGGGAAGGAGAATCAAGTGTATTATCACTCATATCCGCACCGGCTCCATCGTCTTTCACAATACGCATATTGGTGGTTTCAGCAAACGGTATTCTCAGTGGAAGCTGCCGACTTCTCTCTTCAACGCGTGGCGAAGCTCTTGAATCGCGCGCCATATCGCTTTCATTATTTACATTTGGTCGTCGCCGTATCGCTGTGGGTAAACAGCACATCAGATATTAAGTCTTTCCCGTGTCTGACACATTGTCATCCATACCTCTGCCAGGGGTGCTTGGATATCGGTCTGATACAACATGCTCATCTTCAAACTGTCTCAAGGCTTCCTCTACCTGCAAAGTAAATTGGATTTATACATGTAAGACAACATGGCTTGCTGTCAATCATCCCGCACCATTCGTTTTGCGCCACCAACGCCCTCCCCGTCCTGCAGTTCTTCGCTCATTGTATATAACTGGTCATGTCTACTAGTACCTCGGACAGCATCTGCAAATTCGAAATGAGTTACGTGTGGTCTGCTTACAAGGTGAAAAGTCGCAACGTACCAAACAGCTCGATCCGCGCCACGTGATGTTCAAACTCGTCAGTGCATCCCATGGCGACCGGATGTCGACGAGATAGATATCTCTGCGTTTGCGAAAACATCGGATCGTCCAATGTGAACAAGTCCTTCAGTTCGGACTGGGTGAAATATCTATACAAAGAGGGGTTGTTAGTCTCTCGCTATTAGAAGCCCGAGGAAACCCCCTAGCAGTGACAGACCGTGTTTGGCTTCCCTTTTCCATTGCCGTCTTTGCTAGATAGTCCTTCCGCACCTAGGGGCCATAGAAGGTTGGCGCGCAATAACAGCACACAGCGCCAAAATGTACGCACTTGATTACGATACACCTTCTCTTCCATCGTCCCGCACGTTAAAAGCCGATAAACAATCACATCCTTGTCTTGGCCAACACGATAAGCCCGGTCTACAGCTTGAGCATCCTAGGGATCGTTGTAGGAGTCCGTCAATGCACGGCTTAAAGCAGGATAATTATATACCAATCACGTACGCGTTTGGGATTCCAAGACGGATCATCTGAGTGAAAGCAGTAGGATAAGAATAAGGACGATATTCCGTGGCGAAGATGAATAGTTTCTGAACAACACTCACACATGATAACTCGATCCGCCCCTTTCGAACCGCAATTGAGACGTTAGCTTACGCATTTCTGGGCCTTGCCCCCTCGAATGTCTGATACTCACCAGTCAAAGTGATGCCAATAGCGACCTGCGTTGTAAGCAGAAAGCAACTGTAATTTGGATCTCTATTAAACGTATTAATCCGACGTTGTCGCTCCTTGCGGTCTGTAATAGTTCCATCAATCCTGGTATGTGTGATGCCCTGTCATGAAGAACGGGTAAGTCCGAATTTTTAATCGGTATAAAGGTGTGGTAACACAAACCAAAGCAGCGATGCAGTTCTCCACAATGTCTAGCATTCTTCTACTGGAAGCTACCAGCAACATTCGGTGTCCCTCTTGTCGAAGACGTTCCACTAGATTAACGGTGACGCGCAATTTGGCACTTTGGGCCAAGAGATCTCGAAAGTCGCTTTCGGGAGATGCGCTGATATCATGAAGATAGAATGTTAAATAAACGTTCTGGAGACAAAAAGATAACGATTATTTTACATTGCGTCTAGGTTCAAAGTTTCACAGTCTTGCAGAGAATGTGATATCAATGCGGGATGATCGCATATCTTCTTCAGCACCCCAAGAGCACTAAGTGGCGATCGTGAGCGATTCAAAATCTGTTGCCGTTATAAGCTCAGTATTACTAAAACAATAAGAATGTGTCCCTATCAACAATTACCTCGTACATGTTAAGGTTGGTCAGGAAGGCTTGGTACAATGCAATCTGCACCTCCGTCATTGCCACCCAGACTGCTAATTCCTTTTTCTCTCCCAATACTTTAACATCGGGTGCCAATCCATGCGTTTCAGCAGCTGTGCTCTGCAGTTGCGCGATTTGATGGTGCAGCAGCGACTTTTCCCGGCGGATGAAGTAGGGTGCAATAAGGTTGCGAAGGGCTTCCGCAATTTGGTTCGCCACCTGCTTTTCCTCGGGGGTTGCGTCGCGTGCTTCGCCCTAGAAGTCAAACGAAAGGTTATTGCGAAATTAAAAACAGAGAAGAGAATTTTTTCTATCCAACATACTTTTTTGATATGATTGCCAAAATGCTTCATAAAATTGCGCTTGCTCGAAAGTAGGTTTCCATTGCAGACGTAGTCAAACAGGGACCCTGTTATTCAGGTATGGATACAGGTATGAGTAACTATCTGAGGATAACTTTAAGGACAACCAGTTTGTTGGTACTTACACAGCTCTTCCATATTGTTCTGAATTGGGGTCCCTTTGTAGAAAGTACCATACCGACGAGTTCAGCAAACAATCCTTCGAAGGTAAACGTGTTTCTGAAGCCTACCAGAAAGCAAGAGTTTGTGCTTCGCGGGAATTTGACGGACGGCTTTGGCCTTCTGTGAGCTTTGATTCTTGATATAGTGCCCTTCATCTTAAATATTGATCTGTTAGAGGACTGCAGTTATAAATTAGTCTATACCCTTACCTAGGATAATATAGTCCCATGCGTGCTGTGGCCCGCCACACAACTTTCCGAAATTCAAACGAATCTTATCTAAGGGTGGACGCATCACACAGTATGAGAAGGACAAAGCCAAAGCGTATCTGAGTTCTGATAGCCGTTTACCATATGTTGTTAAGAGAACTCCACCCTTGTCTAAAACAACACGCAAGTCTTTCTCAATCGTGCTCAGTGATCCGTGATATACTTTCACTGTATAACCCAATCAGATGTTGTTATTACATTTACATCGGAAACAGGCTCGTTGTTCCTTACCTCGCATGGTTGGAAACCTATTGATATAACCATCAGAGGTAGATGTGAGCTTGCAGCATACACATGGTGTGCATTAGGGAATGTGAAGCAATGCCACTGACCATTTTCGGAACTCCGTTTTCCATGTCTCTAAGAGTCCCAAGGGCCTAACAAGCAGGTAGAAATAAGAATCATAATACGAGACGTATCGCAGAAAACTAAAATGAAACTCACATTGCGATCAAAATATGGCGAGCCATTCCTAACGCGAATAATCCAACAAGGAACGCGATGACCTGGATTGTTTTCCCCATTCCCATGTCGTCACCGAGTATACCTTTGGGGATGTCTCTTAATAATCGAAGTATAGCCAAATTCGCTTTCAAGTAGTTGTTAACGTACCACCCATCTGCTCGTTCCCATAAAGCTTCCACATCCATTTGACACCATCGCGCTGATGTGAAAACAGGCGATCGTACAATGCCGAGGGTAACTTGTAACCGCCTGCGGAAGCGTCCCGCGGGGCAATTAGTTGATGTAGCAATTCCAAAAGAGACAAAATAAACAATATGTAGAATACCTGGTAGCTCATGGAACCCTGTCTTCGCGTTTGGATACCATCCGTTGTTCTCTTTCAGTAATTCCACCTTTTGCTGTTGGTCGTCGCAATCATTAGTTTGACGTGTAGATATGGGTACTCCTTTTATTCAGCTACCTCCAGGTTCCGCATTCTCTCAATCATAGTCAAGTCTCCCAACTGGCGGTCCTTCGCCAAAAGGCCTTGGCATATTTTCAGGGCCTTCCCGTAGTGCCCGTCGTGCTCCAACCGTTTCGCTGTCTTCAGTTCCCCCTCTATCTCAACCTGAAGCAGTGGCACATCCCCAGACCCATCGTGCCGCTTCTCTTTGTGCATTTTTTCAAGCGCACGTTTTATCTCGCCATGGTCGCATGTTCGCCTGGACGGACAGTTTTCCTCATTGCCAGCTTCATGCTCAAACATAGAAGAGTTTGAAACACCCACCCCGCCAACATGCTGTTTGCGGAGCGCTTGGTGGCATGCAAAGGACGAAATAGGTGAAGGAAGTGCTTCTAGCGCGCCCTTTTGGGACATGAACGAGCTCATGGCAGTAGCATTGTGGGCATTTAAGTCCAGCATGATGTCCGAACGCGCTGACAACTTCATCAAAATTTCCTGGTGAGGCTTGCAGCCTTTCAACTAATATGGGTATTTTCTGTGAATATGGAAGTGCTTGAAGCGAGAACCATGTAGCGCATCTTTCAGATAGGGCAAAACCTGCGTCAACTTATGGTCCATCTGCCCCACCAGTGAATATCGAAATACATCTAGCCATACAATCCTCTGGGACGAATTCCTGTCATAATAGGTGACGTTCATCTAAATATTCCAACCAGCGTGATCGGTCATTTGCGTGGAGAGAATCGATAAATCCCCACATTGCATTTTGTAAGCGGGATTCAGATAAGGTCAGACCCGTATGTACCTTGCTGATATCGATGTACGCCATGTTTAAACCACGGGCTATCTTCAGCTTCAAGGTCAACATCCTATGGTGTACCGTTCCGGACTTGGATAATTTACGCCAAATGAGATTATCCTAGGAGCCTCCAGACCTCTCTGATGCCAAGCGTCGGGAGTGGGCCAGATAGGCCGGTAAACATTTGGTGTGTTCTTGACAGACATTCGATCCCAAGATGAGGGAAAGTGGGGTATCGCTCGTTTATTGCGATCCAAAGTTCGCGCATCCGTTTCCGTTTCAAATCACTGGACATATGTTAACAAGTTGAGGTCGAGGTCATCACGCCGGGCTATCATCATATCAACAAATCGTTGGCGAAACATATGCTAGGAATATGCTAGCTAAGGTACATGAAGGCATTGGGCTAATCCTGAAACCTGTGCCTTCACCCGCGCAGAGGGGAGGCGCATGAATATAACAAGCACAGGGCATTTATTCAGGCAAGGATGAGGAACGAATGAATACGGCCCGAATTGTCCTTTTGTTGTGTCTGAAGACTGGCAATAACCAGAGCAATACAAAAATATTGACATGAGCGTGTCCCTGACACGTAGCTAAGCCACCGTCGTTGTCCGATTCACTTCTGCAGATTGTATTCCGCGTGGAATTCCGTGCTTCTGCCCTATAGACGAACATGACGATGTCCCATATCGATGATATGTCACTTCTGTTGTGATTTGCTTGAACAGTAAGACCCTTCATGCGCATTTCCAAATATTCATGAAGGGTAGGCACTCGAGTATCCAAAAGCTTTATACTCTATCCTAACAGTGCAAGTGTAAAACCTGGCCTACGTAAAACATGCAAATCCGCGACCAAATCAGCAATCTATCAAAAGTGCAAAATCTCCATATTCAGCTGTCCTCGCCGTCTGTTTATCTCCGCTGCTGGCAAGGGGGCCACAACCCCAGCCATAAACAGACCTACTCCTAAGCTTAATCCCACAATCATCACGGTGGTAATCAGCCCCAGGCCCTCCGCAACGTTGACACCCTCAATCACCTTCGTGATGCCCCTCACGGCCAACCCACCTGGAAATAGCATGTTTAATCCACCAAGATCTCCCACGATCGCGGGTATTCCCGTCCACCGCGCGTACACATTCGACGCAACGCCCACAGCAAAGGATCCGATTGCCGAGGAGAGGTTTACGGACACCATCTGATCGGCTAAGTAGTACACCGCATATCCAATGGCAGAGATAAATGTCATGAAAGGCAGTTGTAGCAAGTGGGCATTAATACTCATGCTCAGAGCCAGACTTGTCGGCAGAAACAGGAATAACTGCCATAAAGGCGTAACAGGATCAGCGCATGTTCCTGACCCTTCCTCAGGTACCTTCGGAATCTGAAACACGCGTGTAGCAAGGGTTGATCCTAGATCTAGACCATATCCGATCAAACCTGTCATAGTGAGCCCGTACGCCAACCTCGTTGTCCCGCTGATCATGTGACGGGTAGCTAGTTCTACTAGGGCGAGCGTGATAGTGAGTCCTTGTAGGAGGTACATGATGGACGATATCGTTGTGGCGGAGTAGCAGAGAGGGACCCCGAAGTGAATCAAACTACGCGCAGCGAAAGCGACAAAGACGGCCCCGATGAACTGCGAGATGCCTGTTAGCCAACGCATCCCAAGCAGCGCGGTCCCACTGAAGACGTACATGATATACTTTGTCAAGAGTTCTTCGTCCTTCAAATACACCACCGAGACCCCCAACAATTGTTCCAAAAACACCTGCCGCAGCGACATCGTACCATCCTCCACCAAAAAACAGACCTGCTCCACACCCCGAGGAAACACCCGCAAGTATGAATTGGAACCACTATACAAGAAGTCAACTGAGCATCCGCGAGGAAAAAACGTTAGGTCGGGAATACATCTAACCTCCGGATAAAGATCAGGCAGAGACACAATCTGCTTCAGCCTCTTCGTTGCATCTTCCACAGCGATGGTCTCGAACGCATCCGCCAGATCTGCGCTTGATGGTCGGCGAGTATGTTTATCTTTAGTCGCTCCGTTCATTCCTTCCTCAGTTGACTGGTAGGACGCCGGATGGTCGTTTTTTCTGGAAAGAAGTGGGCGAGATACATCATTCTCGTTATCGCTGGTCTCTCCCTCGGAATCTTTGTGGCGGCCAGTATGACGCGCTTTAAGATTTCCCAACGGCCCCGCAAAGAATCCTTAATTTCGATGAAAATTCAAAGACTGCACGCAAGACCGGAGAGAACCCTAGATAAATTACTCACCAGGGCCAAAACTCGCAAGATGCAAGATTCGCTCCTTTAGATCGGACTCCTCCCTGTGTGGGTGGGAGGACTCCTCTCTCCCTTGTTCCACGTCGTTAGATTGAACATCAATCGGCGAGGAGGTCATGGAAGATGTAGTCACATTTGCCGGTGCTGGCACATCATGCGGATGTCTTACAAATAGATTCTGAAGGGACCTGCTTCGTGGCGCTCGTCCTTCGCTTCCACTTCGCTGTCGCAGCCAACTTCCCCTGCCTTGACGTTCCAACGTCTCAGTCAGAGCGCCCATTGTCATCGCTCTCGCTAGTCCGCTTCTCTGTCTTCCAATCGAAGTTAAATTTGGATCGAGGACACCGTTCATATTGGCTCGGCTACGTGCCGACACATTGCCGACGGGCGGCTCTTGGGAAGCATAGGATGCAACGCGACGGGCAAGTTCGTCAACCAATTGCAATTTGTACATATCCAATCCGTTGGTTGTTGAAAAGAACAAAGGATAGGATGCTGCAATCAAAAAAGGAGTTGCCATCGGTGGTCAAGGCACTTGAGTACACCATTACATACCTGGTTGATTTCGTTTTCGAAAAGCTACCAGCATGTACGTTGGCAGCACCACAAACTGAGCTTCGTGGCCCAGGCCTTTCGCTACCTAGTGTCGCAATGAATGCAGAGTTTCTGCGCTGTGCTTTGACCGTTATTTGTACCTACGTCTTGCAAATGTCTGGCAAGGAAATGCGTTGGGGTCCCGTATGCATACAGGGCGGACGCCAAAAGGACCAGAAACTTCTCCGTTGGACTGAGGATTTCATGTATGCCGTGATGGCGTCTGTGTAGGTCTCTGTCCGTGTCTTCCTGAACTTCGTCATCTTGAGGTTTATAAGGATGCGAAGCGACAAATTCGTCTAGAAGCGTTTTGAGCTTTGCTGGTGGAGAGTGGAGGTTCTCTGTTGACTCGCCGCGGGACGAGCTAAAGTGGACGTGATGCGAGTCGCTGTTTGGATCAGGCATGCCCACGTTTGCCTGTATGGAATGCGGTCAGAACTGTTGACGCGCAAGATACCCGTGGTGAAACACCAACGGCCAGTGATGCAGCCGACATTGACAGACAAAAGAGCAACGGCATAAGAACGGCAAAAAAAGCGTCATTATAATAAATTTGGCTTTTTGGTGAATGTTAAATGCTATATTGGCATGAAAGCCAGCCAGAGCTTTTGGTGATTTCGCCAGCTTTACTACCACATGAGGGTCTAACGTACATTGCACTTGCATTCCCAACGGTGTGAAGCACGCATCGCAAGATCTCGCTGATGGTCTATGCTTTGATGTTATTGGCATTTTGCCCATCTACAGCATTTTTCTCCTTCCAACAAATACCCGTCAATATTGGGTTTCTTCAGTTTTGTATTAACTGATCGACTTGGGGTCGATCCACCACGTCTGGCAACGTGCCTTGCTTTCTAAGCAAACAACCTTACGTCAGCAACCTCCGCCTACGGCGAACGCGTGAGAGGTAAGTTGCAGGTTTGACTGGCCGTGTAGCCGAGAACGGTTCACCGTCTTTCGAGATCAGATCATTGATTGAGATGAAAAAATTCCTGCGTCGTTTTTCAGCCGCTGCTGCGCCAGCTGTTTTCGCTTCTCCTCTGGAGGCACTGATTGCACGAGACCAGGCGCTAGCAAAGGACGGCGAAGAAGTTAAGGTTCCGACAGTGCTACGAAAATTTGTTACATTTTTAAGCTCAGAGCAGGGTGCGTACTCTATAACCTGATGCTCAAATCAGGCACAATTGCTACATGCGTGCTGACCATTCTTGTGACCTGTCCTCTAGCTCTGCGAACAGAAGGGATCTTTAGGGTTGCAGGATCTACCAAGGTTGTCAAGGATCTGAGGGAGCGTATAGAGAAGAGTAAGTAGCGAACCAAACGTAGGCATGCAAATCCACGCCTATAAACAATTGACACTCGTCTTAGCGGGTGCCGTGGACTTCTATGACGTACCCGAGCAGGACATACCCTCGGTTGCGTCCCTGTTCAAGCAATGGATACGAGATTTGCCCGAGGCTCTGGTGCCAGAGCGATATTTCCAAGAGCTGCAAGATGCTGCAGGTAAGATGATCCCATACACAGCCTTCCTTCCCTGATATTCCTAGCGGACACTTTGCTTACGAGCTCATGAACCATCTAGGGTCCGCTGAAGACCTGCAAGTGGTGCTGCAAAAACTCCCTCCACTGAACCGCTCCGCGTTCAAGTACCTCCTACTATACCTCCTCCGCGTAGCATCCTCCTCTTCCGAAAATAAAATGACCACATCAAACATCTCGGTCGTCTTTGCTCCCAATATTTTCCGGTGTCCCTCGGAGCCTAACAAACCGGGAAGTGCCACAACATACGGAGGGGGGACCGATCAGACTTCCTACTTTGCAGAAAGCCTGGTGGTTTCAAAGGTTTTGGCGTTCGTGTTGGATCATTTTGGGGACGTGTTTGGGGCGGTAGGTGCCTGGTACGTGGGGTGTGTTTGGGATATTTTCCTTCCTTTCTGCTTCGAGATGCGAGGCAGTGAAGGTGCTAATTGGTGTGATCTTAAATTACAGGAGGAAATCGATGAAGATCTTTTATTCAAAGAAGACATTAAAGATGCGAGCATAAAGAAACAAGAGGATATTTCGGGAGATGACAAATCCAAGACGCAACCCCGAATTATTTTGAAGTCGAGCGAGGCACCCGATTTATTTCAGGATCCTCTTGATGACAATGAGGATTCGAGTATGCCAAGTATAATGGCGGGCGACAGGTAGCAGTCTCCTGCATCACATTTGCTCTCTGGGAAAAGCTTCTCAACACCATGTCCATTGTACTCAGTGTCCCAATGCCCTCAATCCAAGGAGAGAATCCCCCACCTTCTCAACGAAACGTTTTCAGTAAGCTCCTGAGCAAGACCAGAAAGCGCGGCGCAACCTTAACTGAAACGAAATCCGACGAGGGCGTCAAACCAGTGGATCAAGTGTCTACAAAACGTCCAAGATCATCCTCTGATCCTATTGGAAGCGAGGGACAGGTCAAGGTTTCTCAAAAGGCGCTGATTCGCGAGCTCAAGGTTTTACATGGCCTGCTACCTTTACTTCGAGCTTGATGATGTCCCTAATCTCTTGATGTGGCTCAGAGCCGGCTTGCAAACCCGGCAGCATCAAACCCGACATTCTCTATTGCATCCAAGCAAATGGATACGGATGAAGAGGACGAAGAGAATGCAGAAGATGATTCTGCGACTGATTCAAGCGCATCAAGTGTTTCTGAACCGGACGAGACCTCCAGTGCTTCCGAGCTAAGATCTACTGATTTTTTACGAAGCAGTGGAGAGATGGCTAGCACAACTAGGATCTATGGGTATATGAAATATTTTCTGGTTCACCTTAAAGGCCCACACAGAAACTAAACAAAATACGTGCATCCTATACTAGATCGAATAGCGGAACAGCAACCGTTCCAGAGAAGAAGCAGTTAGTATTGGTATGTTTAACTGTGTTCGAGATGGAGCAATTTAATATATTGACTATCACCGAAAGCCCACAAAAAGTCGACCAAAACCTCCTACACGACGTCCGCCAGTGCAAAAAATCTCTCGGACCCCCCCTCCTGACTCCGCATCCTCCCACTCCGGATCCTCCTCAGAAAGCTCTGAGTCCTCCCACAAAGCAGGCGCAAAGCCAGCGGAATCCCGCTCCGCACCAACGCCAGCTGCACGCCCCGCTGCTCCTTACAACAAACGTAAGTCTGTCTCCTTCCAGCTCCCTATCAGTGACGACGCCTCTTCGAATGATATGCGAACGTGGGATACGGAAGGAAACACCTATGAAACAGAAACAACAGAGAGCTCAAGTGAGGAAAGTGAGGATCAAAGCGAGCACGGAAGCGAGGAAGAGGATAGTGAGGAGCAACGTCAAGCAAACGCGCGACGGGCACCAGGAAGGCCTGCCCCTCCACCACCAGCGGCATTGGTGATGCAGAAGAGTCCCACCCGGGAGATGGCGGATCCACCACAGGATCGACAGGTTGTGGAAAATCATGGGAGAAAGTTAAGCCTAAGTCTGAATGACGTTAGTTTGTCTCTATAGCCGTTGATTTATCTGAGTTTGGGTTCTAACACTTCACTATTAGCTAGCGGTACAGACATCAGAATCCGCTGAACATTCAACAAGGTAAGTTTCTTTGATTTTATGTCAAGTTCACCATCTCTCATCTCCATCTCCGCACCCCAGCCCGCATCGTCCTTCCCACAGCTCCGACCCAAATCTCCTCAAAGACGCAGCAACCAACCCCCGTTCAACTCGCCGCCATGCCCCAGCGCTATCCATAGATACCGCGCACTCGTCAGGCACCAGTATCTTTAAGCCAGCCACCTCACGAGCTTCGCTTCCATCTCCAGAGTTGTCTCGACGAAGACCAGAGGGACGCCGCGGAGATACCGGGATGACACCCATTACACCCATCACACCGTTCTCACCCGGAGGTCGAAGTGGGAGGCAGGACCATATAGTGATACAACCTTCCGGATTACGCCACGAAGTCAAGCGAGATACTGAACTGAACGCCAATGCACATGGACGAGAGCGAAGGTAAACAAAAGTGTTTGTCCTTCCAATAGGCAACAGCGTATGCGGTATGCTCATTATAATGGCCGTCCCGCTTCAGTCGAACAGTATCTCGTGCTCATGAGAAGCCCTCTGCACAACCACGCACTAGATCTGCGACCATCACCAGCAGCACGGAAAGCATGCAAACTGAGGTGAAATCTCTCTACAAAAAGATTAAGGAAGCAAAGGACAGTGGAACTGCTGGACCAGATCTACGTCCTGATATGGCACGGTACAGGGAGTTGAAAACTTTGTTGCAAGGTTCGTTTACCAGCTTTGTGCCAGCCATCCAGTGTCAAACCTCATCGAGCCGAACAATCAATGCAGCCGCAACGCTGACGTCCCCTACACCAACAACCCCCGCACTACCTTCATCATCCAGACCCGTTGCAAGCCTTTCTCAAACAGAAGCAGCAACTGAGATAGCAATTATAAAGAGGGAACTCGTTAACCTGAAGGAGTTATACAAACACTCTGAACCAACTAAGGAAGACCGGGAGGAGATGAGGGATATGTACCAAAGATATTGTGCATTGAAAGTTATGCTTGAGGGTGAGGTGAGAAATGTGACGTCTCTGGCACGTGGTTGTACTCGTGTATGAATGGAGCGTTGATGCCCGCCATTCCTTAATGCTGTCTAGGGCTCATCCAAACCCGATGTAAGCAGAACTCGGCAAGCCATATCGCCAATTCCGCCAATGTCAGACACCCTCAAACAGTACGCTAAACCACATTCCTTTTATTACGGACTACCAAGGAACTCACTCTCACCTTTTTGGAAGATATAAAAAACTCCGTTACGAGAAAAAGCTCCTGCAAATGCGCTTACATAAGTTCCAGGAAGATTTCATGAGGGAACATGGAAGGGCATTGAAAACCGCTGACGATCGCGCGCCTATTGCTAGGGAATACGCGCGATATAAGGTTGGAGAGAATATTCACGTGTCTGGATGCTTCCTTTCTCATTAGCTTCTTTTTCACAGGACCTGAAAGAGCAGCTAGCTGAGATGGAGGCTATTCTCAGTCCAAATGGATAAACAGCGAAAGATCTGTTCCAAAGATGTATTTTTGGAAAGATTAACGTTGCGTACTGGGATCTACCCAAGATACGCCGCGGGCCCACGAGGAAACCCTCCTGGACGTTTGGGCCCAACCATGTTGAACTTCTCCACCAGCTATAAATCGGGACAGTATATAAATCTCATCGTTTCTTGGACAGAGTCCCGCCTTTGTAAATAGTTCTTACCTCCGAAATAGCACTTGTTCCTTTCGTTATTGTCGCAAGATACGTCATGAGAAGTACGTCATTGTAGTCCTAAACTCCGAATCATCAGAGACTGTTCACGGACAAAGTATTCTGTATCGTCAATACCCACAACGAGAAACTCTTCTTGAAACTCAGGACTATCTATCGTCGGTAACCTATTCGCCAGGCTTGCAATTTGGCGCATAATATTGTGATCTTTTGAAATTTTACCTGAGGAGATGCGGGGTATTGGTCATCCTGGTCATCCGATCACATGGTCTCGCACACTCACCACTCTCAACATCCGACACATATTGATGTATGAGCCGGATTCGGGCATGGAGCATCTTGATTGCATTTCGTTGACCAACAAGATGTGTGATTACTTGATTCAGGAAGACAGCGCACAGGTTAGCTCCTCCATATTCTAGTCCCTCTGCTCAATCTAACGCTTACATGTTGATCCTTTATCCGCCGATGCATTTGTAACATGCGCCACATGATCGACGGCAATTCGCTCCGCTTCTCCTGTCTCAATCTTGTACTGCGATTTGAGAAAGAGGAGCTGGGCCTGTCCGCCGACGAGATCAATTATAGATTCATATACTGAGATTGGGAAGTCTTTTGCAGTTGGTGATACGAGAGGGTTAAGTTGCAGAAATAAAGCGCTTTCGTTATATCCAATCATCTTTTGAGTCAAACCGTAAGGTGTTTAGATCTCGCTTTGGCAAATTCTCCCCAAGGTGGGACTCACTTGTTGATGAAGATGCAATTCGGTTGCAGATGGTTGTGCTCCTGTTGAATACCATCCAAGAAAATCGTATGTAGGGAAGACCTGTCTAACTGCGATGGTAGCCAATAGCGACATTCAATACTTTATCCTCGGTCTCACCCGCCATTGAGTCAACTTACCCTGCTCCTGTTTGCTGACAAAATACTCTTTATCCATTACGGGCTTCTCGTCTACTATTGTGAATGGCAGCTCATACGAATCGAATATCTCGATCTCACGCCCTGATTGTGTACCCAGCAGGGCGCCAATGACTGGAGGAACCGACGCAGGTCGTCAGCATGGCGTGCAAGCGTGTGATAATTTTACCAACTGCTTTAAAGCTGACCTCCTGGGTTCACGTCACCCTGCTGCATCTTCATTCGTGTCCACTGATCCGATATATTTATAATGACGAGAGCATGTCTATCCATCGGGGAAGGTCTCGGCTCAGAGGAAGTGTCCATACAAAGGGCAATATCATACCTCGCTCCCAAACTTACAAGGTAATGATGAGACCAGATGCTGATGCAGCATCGTTGACTACCTTTGTAGTCTGGAAGTGAATTTCGTCGGTCTCCATTGCTGTAGCCATAGTTGAGATTTGGTTTCAATGTGGGGAAGATGGAGGGAGGAACGTTGACCAGTTGCTGACTGGAATAAGTAGTGACTGTGCGTTCTAGTCACACATGCGTAATGATGCGACAAGCGACTTTTGTCGGAGATGGGGGGCTTTGGAGGTAGCGTCGGTCTCGTCCAAGTGATCATTCACGAACCTAGTAGGGACTCTCCGAACGAGCAATAGACTTTTGACTCCTCTGACAGTGGTTGAATAGATGAAAGAACTGTATGCGAATGAACATGCAGCAGAGGGATGATAGATCTAATGAGATCCCCGCTTACGATTGTGGGGAAGATACAGTCAGGTTGATAGGAGTATCGATATATTGCAGATCTGTCCCCTGCGTATTGTTGGCTGTGTACTGTGTCAAAGGTCCAAGTTCATCTTTCCACTCGACATTAGTCTTATTCAAGCGACTGACCCAGTGGGTACCATGGTAACAAATCTATGTACAGGTAACACTGACCAACATTTGCTGATGCATTTCGTCTCGTTGCTGGCGGCCAATTGCCAACCTTCCCATCGTTATAAAAAAAAGGAAGAAAGAAACTAGTACTTGAGTGGTTCCTATACCGCCCCGGACACCACATGTCTGACGTACCTAACACAGACCAACAAACCTCGACCACTGAGAGTCGTCGAGCCATTTTGGGTACGCTACCGCCACCCTTGCCAACGCAGTATGATAGTGGTATATACATAAACCCAGATTCTTCTCAAGTGGGTACCAGCTCTACTACGGTGCCTCTTCTCGAGGTTCCGTCTACTACCATTCCTCAAGGTCGTTGGGGTGAGGGGCTGAAAGAAGGCATTGAGGAACATGCTGTTGACACACATGTCTCAACCGACTTGTCGACCAACATTCAAGAGGAGCCACCAAAGCGGGATGAAGCGGGCCAGATCAAAGGCGAAGGTATATCATCATATGCGTTTAACCTTCCAATCTTGCCTACACCGTCCAACTCGCCGATGGACCTCGAGGACAAAAGTGGCAAAGAGCAACACAATTCAGACCTTGACAAAAAAAATCACCTTACTGTCACCGGAGATATCATGGGAGGGGAGTCTTCCGCATCCCTATCTCAGTCATTTTTCAAACCCTTTGCACTTCCCATCCAACAGTCGCCGGAGCCTCGGCCGGTAGCCCCAAAGATCAATTCCCTCGTTTCCAACGGCAGTAGATCGTCATCTGGTTCTCCTTTTGCATTACCCATTGTCGGGGCCCTACCGCCCCAACCCACCTCTACGGAAGATAGTGAGCTTGAAGAAGGGGAAGTTTCTGATTCGTGGGAACCACCAACCACAGAAGCGAAACAATCAACAGACGATGAAGGAGATCAACCAGTTGTTGATGACGATTCCAAAGACGAAGGCGATGACTGGTCATCGAATGAAGACTCGGAGAACGACGACATGAATCGACCTTTCAAAATTGACCCTATTGCGATGTCCTGGATGTTACAAAATGGAAATGGGGCGCTTCTCCCCTTCCAATGGCCGGGGATGGAACAGGATCGGCTGATGAAGCGGAAATCAGAGGTCGACGATGTCCCATACGACGGACCGGAAGCGAAGCGGGTCAAGACCAAGAAGAAGAAGTCGAAAAAACGGAAAAAGAAAGGAGTAACCACCCCAATCTTACCGTATGGAGCTTTGGACAACACATCTCTTCCGGAAACGGATGAATTCGAAAAAGAACCCAAACTCCAAGGACACCAAAGACTCGAGCAGCTATTCGGCACCACAGTTACCAACCCAATCCTATTAGCCGAGGCTGCCCCATCCTCTCCACGATTACAAGCAAGAGGACCTACGTCCGAGTCCCAAAAAGAAGCCCAAGTCCGCAATGCCGCCGCGGAACGCGAACGAAAGCACCGCGAAAGAGCTGCCGCAACTCCTTGCGAATATTGGCCTTCAGGTCGGTGTTTCATGGGCGATCATTGCCCTTTCTCTCACGCCGGGGAAGGCAAGCCATATCTACCTAGCGAGCGCCTTCCGTGTCGTTTCTTCAAATCAGGTCAATGCGTCCGTGGGAACGAATGTCCATGGTCGCACGATCTGAAACTGGAGCCTTGTGTCTATTTTCATGCCAGAGGAGGTTGTGCCAAAGGACCGTCGTGTCCGTTTTCGCACGACCAACTGACGGAGGAACAAGTGCAACGGCTAGTACACGAGGAGCAGCGATGGAATAGTCGAAAGAGGAAGGGGTATGGACAGGGTGCAGAGGAAGGCCCTCGGGCCGTTGATTGGGTGGGCATATATCGAGCGTCGTTGGGTATCCCAAATACTGTCGCGCCGACACCAGAATCCCGCTCGAGTAGCGCTAAAAGCAGTCCTCGGCAACCTCCTGAATTGCCATCCAACGACTCAACAATACCTGCCACTTTTAACTTGTTTGCAAACTCTCGCGTAGATCCATTTCAGACAGAAAAGCCCTCCTACCCGCAACTCGGCGATCCGCGCCTGTCATCATCAACCCCTCCTTCAGACCTACCAGCGGAGCCACGAAAACGGGCCTTCAATTTACCTCCAGCACCGAATCTAAACTCCCTGTTCCCGGCGGCAGTGAATACCCAGCCTGTCGCATCCACACCCAGTTCTATGATCGAGGAACCGACAGTAGGGCCAACCGAATTCCGGATAGAGGATGTAGATGTAGATTTACTTCGTGGTATTCCAGGTGCAGAGTCTGTACTTGAGAGGGTGAGCCGACAAGCGCCGTCAATTGATCTTCATGGCCCCTCACGTGAGAAATTGGGGGACGGCTGGGAACGAGGTCGTGGACGCGGATGGGGACGGGGACGTGGATTTGGACATCCTAGAGGAAGGGGAAGGGGGCGCGGGAGAGGTTACGATGGAGGTGGGCGGGGTCAGTGGCGTGGCGCCAGTCGTGGCGGGAGACCATTTTGAATTGGAGTGCGCGGTGTAATGACCATAATGCTGTATATTTGAATACCATTGGTCTACCGAACACTTTATCTACAAATTTGGCGCGAAATCCTCAATAATTACAGAACAAAAACCTATCACTGTTGATCATCATCGTAGATTCACAGCGGCGTTACGAAGCTCAAGGTATGTTTGTATGTGATGCGGTTGTAAGCTTCGTATGAACTGGTATACGTCCGCATTATGGTATCGTAATCTTATTTTCGGATCCGTATACGGTGCCTGGACAAAGGAGATTGTCAATGCGTTGACTATCAGTGCATACAAGGAGCATGAGAGCAAATCCTTTACCTCCAATCCCGTAACATCACAATACTTTTTATGAGGAAGGAAAGAAGGGGGCGCTTCAATATTCCAGTCTACAAGCAAACATCATCGTATATGAGTTTGATTTAATGCATTACGGGTCTCGACAGCTACTCACATGTAGGCACATCCATCGGGATATCCAAGGCTTTTTCCGCAGACGCAAGCTGTTTCAACTTTTTGACCGATTTCGGTGCTGCGTAACGCGGATTTTTGAACGGTTTATGGAAAGAGTTCACGTCCATTGCCTGGATGTCCGCTGCTGAAGCCTTTCCTGTTTGGACCGGCGTTGAGGGCGGGCTCGAGCCAGGTGTGTCTGGAGCATTTTCGTCCAACTACACGAAGAAATGGAGCGGCGGAGGTCAACGGGGACGTCTACTCAAAAGTAACATTCAGAAGATACACAACCCTTGGCTTCTTTGTGGGTGGAGCTGGTGACCCTTTTGCTTTGGCGCTTGACGTTCTGGATGCTTTGACCCTACAGTATTATGAACATGAGTTTATAGTCTGTTCTTGCTCTCTTTGACATTGGGTGCTTGAAATAAAACTAACATGGTCGTAGCGCGGAAAGGTTGGAAGTTGCCAGTATTTGGAAAGCCCCTATACAACTTGAGTCGACTAGGATAATTGTTGTCTGGACGCAAAGGTTTCGCTCATTGCAGAGGTCATGACATTTGGAGGTCAACGCGCAATGTGTGTCACGTGCAAGTCGATCCTCCCTTCTCCTGGCGTCAAACCATTTTGTATAAGTACAATGTATTTCTGCTGGCTTTCTGCAAAAGTTAAACCCAATCTATACAGCATGATTCCAATCCTCATATGTAAAAAGTGCTTCCCTACAGGAGACCGCCGTATCTGCATACATAGAGTGCGCTCTTAGTCTCGGCCAGCGACACGGTTTGTTGGCTTTTACAAGTACTTACCCAAACGCCGCCTTGATCGGATTCCAGTAATAGTTTTTCCAGTTATTCTCTGTAATATCCTTCTCACCAACCGGAACATCGCTTTGGGTGAGCTTCAGAATCGTGTTATCACTTCCCTCGTTCAGATCCAAAGTGACTGTTGAGTAATGACCAGCCGGCCAAGTCTTCAATCGCCACTTTTGTACAATCTTTTTGTTGGGCACCAGCTCGGTGATGGTACCACTAATATTGCCATCAAAGAAATTGAACGCAGATCCGATTTCGCGCGAGATATCTGCTTTGCCTCGGGTCCAAGCTTGAACCCGCTGTTTGTCCAAGAGCGTTTCATAAATGTCTTGTGATGAGGCTACAAACTCGATCGTTTGTTTGATGGTTGTCAAACCGCCGACCACACCTTCCTTCCCCTTCGATGCCGTGGGTTTTGCGTCACCGGGGGCCGGAGGTTTGGGCTGATAGGCCTGTAATACCGGGTGGCCCTTCATTTCGTCCGGTGCAATGTACACGTCCTTGATATGCGCTATAAATATGTTTGTAAATACCGAAACCTTCAATTCCAAAGCGCGGCAATCTAAACTAACCATCCACAAGATCCTTTGCAAATTTTCCAAGCTTTTCTCGTAGAGTTTTGGTCAGATCTTTTCGCACTACTTCCTTAATCTTTTCCCGATCGGCATTTGGAGATTCCAATGATATATCGAACTATAGCGGAACGGGTCAGCCTACCGCCATAATATGTATCTCCAGCACGATACATACAACTATATCATCCAAGTCCGTGTCGTGCATGTACTCTGGGATAACGATTTTCCCCGATGCGGTCGTACCGTCACCCTCACCTGTAATTAGAATTCATAAGGAATGATCTACATATGGTCAATTGCTCTTTCGCTTCTCACACACCAGTCCATCCGAGGGTCAGCGCAATATCAAATATCGTGATGACCTTTCCCTTCCGCTGATTGATATCCACATCCCCCGTCACGTCCTGGACTTCCTCAACAGAAACCTTACAATCACCACTCTCAACCGCAGTACCGGTCAACTCCTTTGTAAGATATTCTTTGGCCCAAGGCATGCAGTTTTTCTCAACCCAATGCCTATCATAAAGCGGTACAACGTGAACAAATGGCATAAGAAAATGTCGCGATCGCCAGGAATATCTTACCAGTTGTTCACATTCTTCCAGTTCGTCCCGGTACCGTTCTGGGTTTGAGTCATTGCGTATTATGCGTTAGCGAGAAATAAAAATTGGAGGACCACAGCGATGACCCGAAATGGTCTCGAAGGAGAGATGGTTCGGGCGGGATGGTTGTTAAGTAACAAGAGCTGCTGCAAGCAAACACGAACTCTACCGAATTCTCCAGAAACATCGCTTGAAAGTGCTGGGCCTTCACTGAGTCATACTTGCTTTTTTGGGATAAATTATCTGCGAGTGTCCAGGTGCCGGACATGTCTCTGCCGTGTCCCATCTGTTACTGAAATCTGAACCAGAGCAGCACGCATGACTCGAACAAAGACTTCAAAGAAGGCACAGGGCGACGAAGATGACACGGACGAAACGGCCATTGACCTGTATGCAGAGTTTAATATTTCCCGAGACGCTTCAGAGGTTAGCCTCTGGTCCGGCGCAAATTGCTTTTAACAACCCGGTAAACGACATCATCTGCAGGAAGAAGTCAAGAAAGCCTACCGTAAACTGGCCCTGAAGTATCACCCAGACAAACTCAGTAAAGCGAGTGAAGAAGAGAAAGCCGCCGCAACAGCAAAGTTCCAAGAGATCGCCGTATGGTACAAAGTTCTATCAGATCCTGTCAAGCGCAAGCGCTACGACCAGACTGGGGAACTAGGTGAATCTGACGACTTGTTTGGAGATAAAGGCGATGCCACGTGGGACGAGTATTTTAGGCAGCTATGGGATGGTTTGGTGACCAAGGAGAGTATCGAGGAGTTTGCGAAAACATACAAAGGTGAGTTGAGTAAAAAGCCATGGGTACATAAGGCTGAAGAGATCTGACTGAATCGGTCTTCAGGCTCTGAAGAAGAACGGCAAGATATCTTGGAAGCATATCAATCTTCCAAAGGCGACATTTTCTATATTCTAGACTCGGTTCCCCTCATGGCATTGGACGAACTCGATCGCGTGCGTGAAATCGTGACAGTGGCCATCAGTGGTGAGGACGTTAAATCATACAAAAAGTTTACCAAAATCGACCAAAAAGAGATTTCAAAGAGGAAACGGGAGTCGGACAAGGAGGCAAGGGAGGCCGAGGAACTGTGGCAAGAAATCAAAGGCAAGTATGAAGACAAGGAAGAAAAGGGCACGCGAAGAGGATTGGCATCTATACAGGATGGAGGAGAAGATGCCCTTCGCGCGCTAATACAACAACGGGGACAGGGTCGTATGAATGCATTGGTGCAGAACTTGGAAGCAAAATATGCCAAAGAAGCCAGCACAAAGGGAAAGAAGGCTGGGAGCAAGCGAAAGAAGGGGTCAAAGGATGACGATGGAGAGGAGAACAAGGACGACATTACTTCCAGTGCTGCGCCAGAGCTGGCCGATGAAGATTTTGAAGCATTTCAAAAGAAGCTGTTTGAGGAGCGGGCAAACGTTACGACGCAGAAATCCACCGCCCAAAAGAAGGCTCCAACAAAGGGCACGACGAAGCGGCGAAAAGTGTAAAACGTTACGGCCGGAGCGTTGTCCTGTATATAGTTGCCAAACCAAGTATCCTTTGCTCAATTTCAAACTGTATTAAAATCGCTTCGAGCAAAATCATTAAATAATATTTGTACAGTAATATAGAAATACATTCACCAAAACTTGAACGTTTTGACGAAACAAGAGTACAGACCAGTTTCGCCCCTATGCCAAGCATCCACCGCCCCCTCCCCACCCCACTGCACGACACAACGCCCATGCATCGTAATCATCTCTCCATGTTTACCCAGTATCAATAGTTTCGGAATTCCTTCAATGTTTAGCGCCCGCAGCACTTTTTCTGTTTTGGACAAACCTCCCAGAGGAGACACTGACGATGGGGGTTCATGAGGTAACGAGAGGAATCCCGTGTCATAGAGGTGGTTGGCGTGTTCACTTGGTGTGCGATCTAATGAACCATATACGACGGTAAAGTTTTTATTATTTTTGCTGAAAAAGGATGTCAATTGATGAGTGAAATGCCGGCACGGTTCGCTCCAGCCTGAAAGGACCAATGAAATGCTTGTTAGGATCGTCGAGAGTCCGCATGTCTAATCGCATTACATACCACCAGCTAGGTAGAAGCCGACAATGTTTCCGCTTTCCAGCAAGCTTTCCAACGTCTTCCCGGTAGGCTGCATAGAGTCAGTTAGCAGTTCCAAGCCCGCGAACAAGGCCGCAAAACCCTTGAGCTGGTAGGAAGAAGGAATGGACCTTGTCGTTTGGGGCGCCAATTTCCGTGGTATTGACTTTGTGAGTCGCTGGTCATCGTTTCTGTTGCTCGCTGCCTTTGGGGCGATAAGTTGTCCGTCAGACAAGGACCTCCGTGGTTCGCGTAAGCGTTTATCAGATGTTTTCGAGTCTGTAGAGTGTACAGAGCTCCGTCTTTGGCAGTGTTTGGGTTTTATTTCAAAGTGAAGAGGTGATGGAACTTTGGGTAGAAATGCTCTGAGGCGGCCTCCGAGTCGAGGTAGTGAGTGAGCGCGCTGAGCATCAGGTTCTGGTGCTTGGCTTCTGCGATGGCCGAGCCCAAAATGCATTTGACTCTTGCTGGCTCACTATAGTTGCTTAAAAGAGATGGTCAAAACAATTCCAAGGGTTGACCCTTTGCATATTCAACTTTTTTGGCCCTTTTTCATGAAGCCAAACGTGCCCACCAACCGGCACTTTTACGACAGGCTCTTTTTGTTTTTGCGCTTTCTCCGATGAGTCTTTTTGTTTTTTTTATTGTTTTCTTCTATGCAGTGAGTCATTGCCATAGAATCGAACGCAGCTGCGATGAAAAGAGTTTTTTGGGCTGAGGGTTTCTAAGGAGGATTCTCCCGCTTGTCATCAAAAGGATTTTTGTTTGCCGGGCGGATTTTTCAACCGTTTCGGGCCTTTTGGTCAAAAAATCCCAAAATGACATGCGCGCGCGGAGCTGCATCCAAAAGCTCCTTGCAATCGGGGCAATCGTTCCCCGCCGTCTTGCCCTCCTCCGCTTGTTGAAAAACGCTGGCCTTGGAGACTGGCCTCCGCCCTGGGCCTTGGAGCTGGCCTTATTAAGCTGCAAGCTATCCGTTCTGCCATGTGGGATTTGTTCTTTAAGATATCAAATAAAGAATTGGGCTATATGCCATTTGAACCATTGCGGCTGGATCCGGAAAGCAAGCCAGTCACATGACACGTTGATGAAGATTGCAGAGGTGTTGGGAACCCTAGTGTGTGTGTGAAAACAGCAAAATCTCTCTGAAACGAATTCCCATCCTCTCAAAAAGTCCTTGCTTCCTCAAGCTGGACCTGACGACGCCGTCCGATTGCGAGGATACACCCTTTGCTGCGACAGCAAAAGTAGAGACTTTATCCACTGTTGTTGAGGGCCAAAGAAAAGATATGCGAAGGGTAAGTTGGACAAAGTCTAACAATTGTTGGGGAAACAGGTCCCTTCATGGCGGGTGCTGTAGAGATTTGTTGTGCAAACCGTTCCAGTTTCCTTTGGTCTTTTCTCAAATAAATACGACTTTATACCAAAACTTTCTGTTCTCACAGGTTAAAATCTTTACGGGATCGTCTCACCCTGAGCTGTCCGCGCTTATCATCGATCGACTAGGCATTCCTGCTGCGCCAGCAGTCATGAAACGATTTTCCAACGCAGAAACAGCCGTGGAAATTGGCGTCTCGGTGCGAAACGAAGACGTTTATATCATACAGTCGGGTTCGATGGCGATCAATGATCATTTGATGGAATTGTTGATTATGATCAATGCTTGCAAGATTGCGAGTGCGAGGAGGATCACTGCTGTGTAGGTTTGACGAACATGGATGGTCAAGAAACGGTCAAAGGCAGTGGAACTGACTAGATGGTCATGCGTTGCAGATTACCATATTTTCCTTACAATAAGCAGTCAAAGAAGAAGAAGGCTAGAGGCGCCATCACTGCAAAACGCAAGTTCTTTTGCTAAATGCTGAAAATGATGAATTGCCAAACTTACATTCTTGTAGTTGTCGCAAACATGCTTGCAACCGCGGGCGTCGACCATATCATTACAATGGACCTCCACTCGTCACAAATTCAAGGCTTCTTTAAAAGCCCCGTAGACAATCTAGTTGCCGAGCCCTGTATTGCAAGATACATTCGCGATAGATTTCCAAATTATCAAAACGGTGTAGTCATTTCCAAGAATGCCGGGGGAGCCAAAAGGTTGGAATCTGTTTTTCGTTGCGTTTGCGCTTTGATGGATACTCTAACCGGCATTGTAGAGTAACGTCATTGGCAGACAAACTAGGAATCGATTTTGCACTGATCCACCGGGAGCGGTATCACATTAACCAACCGGCTCATAGTAAGGATGACGGACTGGAAGGCATCGAGACCCGATTAACCCTCGTTGGAGACGTCAAGGATAAGATTTGTTTCATGCTGGTACGCTATGATTGTTTTGGGGTATGACATGGAGATGATTGTTCATATTCTCTAAAAGGACGATATCATTGACGGAACACACTCGTTCTTGGACTCTTCAGAGCACTTGAAACGGTGTGGTGCCTTTAAAGTTTATATCATTGCAACCCATGGTATCCTCTCTGGAAACGCGGTCCAAGAAATCGAAGAGTGCGATGCAGTAGACGAGGTAGTCTTATAGTCCTTTTAGTCCGTTGACCTTGATCCTAACGTCCTAGCAAAATCCTTAGGTGATTGTCACAAACACGTATCCATTTCCAGACTGGAAAGTGGCAGCATCCAAGAAGCTCCACTTTATCGATATTAGTGGCGTCTTGGCCGAAGCGATCCGACGGACTCACAATGGGGAGTCCATATCATATCTCTTCCACACTGCGATTTGAGTTTTACATAGTGCGTGTGGATCTTATGCATACTTTTGCTCCCATTGCAATACATACCACTGTCAACTTGCAGTGTTATAATTGGATTGTGATGAATGACACCGATATCCACTCATGTGCATCATTTGTGTCCGATAATATTGCTCGGTTACCACACGGGTACAGAAAAAACAAGAATTCCAATGCAATTCCAGGCACTTACAATATATTGCGCTAGAGCGAAATGACTTGCATACAGAAAACAACCAAGACACTGACCTTTTAAAAACCCTCGTGGTCGGGACTTTAGGTACGCAGCCCTGTGGATGAACGACGATTGCAAAGACGTAATGCGTTGATTAGAGCTGGAATGTAAGCTGACCGCTCGCGGGACATGTGAGGAGGGACAATAGATGCGCCTAGATACGAAAAGCGGCAGTCGCAATCGACAGGCAGGTGAAGCATCGTCGTGGAAGAAACAGCGCCGACGGTAAAGTAAAGCCCCGACCGTTTTCAAAGCCGGAAACCCACGAAATGTCGAAAGGTAGGGAAGCGTACCGTATATGGAAGAAAATTCCGCTATTTTGGCCCCTCACAGGCAAGTTACCCACTCACGGACAGTGGGCAACTACACAAAGATCCGACACTGCGTGTCCAAACGAAAAAGGCAAAAAACTACACTAAGCGCAACAATAGCAATCCCAGAACCCTATTATCACGCGCACTAACATCATACACAAACCATGGCATCCAGGCAACGTATGAACCTTCACAATTGAGACCCCGTTACATACTCGGAAGATCCATGACCTGCTTAGTCCCGTGGGGAAGGTGAGCGACCGCGGTCTTCATCATCTTCACGACGACGGTCAGGAGAAGGACTGTGGTGACCGTTACGTTCCGGGGTAGGGGAGCGCTTGACGGGGGAGCGGTCATCCTTGACCTCCGCTTCAATGTGGGCCTCACGTCTGTCGTCGCGGTCGTCGCGCCTGTCTTCACGGGGTGATCGGGAGCGGCGGCGTTCTTCCCGTGGCGAACGAGGAGACCTGGAGCGACGACGAGGGGAGCGGGATCTTGAACGAGACACCCTCCGACGACGAGGAGGAGACCGGGAGCGGTCCCGACGATCGTCATAACGCCAGTTGCGGCTAGGAGCATTCTTAGCCCACTGCAAACGATATCTGTGAACACCGACTCTTGGTGGAGGGAGGAAAAGCTATGGGACAAACCTGGATGTTCAGCATATAACCGTCAACTTTGCGGCCCTGCATCTCGTAGTAAGCATCTTCAGCATCCCTGGGATCCTCGAACTCAACAAACGCATAACTGCTACGACAATCCGAGTCATCAAGGCAAGAGGGAAACGCGACGGTGTGAGAGGGAAGGGGAAGGGAGGGTATAGATTAGACAACTTGCAACGGAAGAAACCGATACGATCGCCCGCCGCGCGAAGGACTCGACTATTGTGAATCGTCCTCGTCCGCACGAGCGACACTTCTTTCAAAAGAAAGACTGACGGTGGATATAAGCATACTACATATCAATATCGATACTTACGGCTTGGCCGCAGCTCCCCTTGGAGCGGGAATGTCACAACGGACAAGCCTGCCATACCTGGAATTACGGCAAGTGGAAGCTGTGAGCGCGGAAGAGTATGGAACGACGATCGAGGAAGTGGGGAACCGTTACCTCTCGAATTCAAAGGCGAGATCCCTGGCACGTGTACGGGAGCCAATGCCAGCAACAAATAGAGTCGTACGTCTGTGGCTCATTGTCAAGAGAAGGTGACAGCTGTCAAAACGAGGAGGATGAAAATGATTTCCAAGAGATGGAAATGACGGACAAACAGATGGGGGGGACGGGGGTACACTGAAAAAGGTTTGAAAGCGTGTGATAGAAAATTGACCACGTGATGTACATCGCAGCCAATCACACGCGCGAAAGGCATTGTCCGAACTAAGCCTTTGGTCCCGTCTCCGCCATGGCCTTTGCTTGAGCAGTGTTTTTTTCCTAGTTTTCTGCTCACATCCTATTTTGTATCTTGTGTAGTTGAAACCTTTGTTAGAATGGCTCGGGTTTTTTGGGATCTGATGCAGTGCTCATGGGGTGTATAATTAAAATGATGCATTAGTTGCGGGCAGACTGCAGAAAAACGTTTAGAAACATTTTTAAAAAGCTCAGTTTCAATGATTGAACATTTGAACAACCCGACTATTCTTCCAATATTTCTTTCAATTCTTCATCATTTTTGATATCCGGCCTTTCCGGATCAAACTCTTCATCCGCAATTTCTGCCTCAAGCTTGGGATCGACCTTTTCGCCCGTACGCCTTTCGTGGAGCTTGTGAACGCAAAGACGGGTCGATTTTAGTTGAGCGATCTCAGATGTGGGCTTACAAAGATGGTTGAACCGCAAACCTCGGCAAACTTCTCTGCAGCATGAAGCCGACCTTTCGGATAGTTGCCTTGATTATGGGCTGCGGCCTACAAGACATAATAAATTCTATTCAATCTCCTACTCGTCATGTTAAATGCAATAAAACTGCATTGGAACCTTGTAGGAACGCTCTCGACGACCTTCGGGATCGTTTGCCTCGGCAGGAATCGTAGCCGTTGATGGATGGAGACTCATTTTAACTTGGCCTGTAGGATACTTTTGAATTTTGTTGAAGGTTGCTGGTCGTAAACGGCATTATCATGGCACTTATGGAGACGCTTATTAGCTCATCGTTGAGTCGATGAGCGTCACAACCTGCAAGCCTCAACTGATCGTTACGTCAAGCATCGCTCTCAGTTATACTGTGCTGTCTTTATCACGAAAGCTCCATGACCTAAAGTACAAGTATCAACAATATTCGCACATACCCTGACCAAATTTCTTCAACTGTATGCAGGTCGGGAATGGCATCAGATATTAAAGTCTATCATGAGATATTGTGACTTGCAACCAGAATACAATGGTGAAAGACAGTCAATCCAGAAAAAAAAAAACCGAGTGGAGGCCTGAAAAACGTGTTCTATATAACAAGCAAAAAGAAAATAGCCAACCATCCCCATTTATACACGTTGGAGGAAGCGTAATAGAGCTATATGAAATCCAAGTAGATTCAGAGAATCACTCAACAGTGCTCTGCGGCTCACATGAGGACGTCTAATCAAATAACATGCAGTGTGCCCCCAAATTCCAACACCCATCCCCAAAGACTCGACAGTTTTACAATTCGTCGTGGTCGTGGGCTTCTTCCTCGGACGCACCACCCTCTCCACCAGTCTCCTGGTACAGTTTGGCAGTGATGGGGTTCACCACAGCCTCGAGTTCGCTCTTCTGCTCGTCAAGGTCCTCCTTCGTAGCGGTGGCACCGTTGGCCTCCAACCAGTCTTGCGCCTTTTTCAATGCATCCTGGATTTGCTTCTTATCATCACCCTCAAGTTTACCACCGAGCTGGGAATCGTCGGAGAGCTGGTTCTTCAAAGAGTACACGTAGCTGTCAAAAGTGTTCTTGGCTTCGATTTTCTCCTTTGTGAGACGGTCCTCTTCGGCAAAATTCTCGGCCTCTTGCACCATGCGGTCAATTTCCTCCTGGCTCAGGCGATCCTTGTCGTTCTTAATTGTAATGGATTCACTCTTGCCTGTGCCCTTATCCACGGCTGAGACAGTAAGGAGACCGTTCGCGTCAAGAGCGAAAGTAACTTCAATCTGAGGAACCCCTCGAGGAGCTGGAGGAATGCCGTTAAGTTCAAATTTGCCAAGAAGATTGTTGTCCTTGGTCAGTGGACGCTCGCCCTCAAACACTTGGATCAACACGGTAGGCTGGTTGTCCGCAGCAGTAGAGAAGATTTGAGATTTCTTGTTGGGCACGGCAGTGTTACGAGGAATTAGTTTCGTCATCACGCCACCAGTAGTTTCGATACCCAAGGTAAGAGGGTTCACGTCAACGAGGAGTACATCGTTCAGTTCAGGGCTGTCACCGAGAAGAATACCAGCCTGAACTGCGGCACCGTAGGCAACGGCTTCGTCAGGGTTGATACCCTTACTGGCCTTCTTGCCGTTAAAGAAATCCTCCAAAAGCTGAACAACCTTGGGAATACGAGTAGAACCTCCAACCAAGACGATATCTTGGATATCGTTCTTCGACAATCCAGCGTCCTTCAATACCTTCTCGACGGGCTTCATGGTCTTTTTAAACAGATCCAAATTGAGTTCCTCAAATTTGGCCCGAGTAAGAGTCTCAGAAAGGTCTTGACCATCGTGGAAGGATTCGATTTCGACACGGACAGACATCTGGGAGGACAAAGCACGCTTGGCCTTCTCCACTTCGCGCTTCAACTTGCCCATGGCCTTGGCATCCTTGGTGACATCCTTGCCAGTCTTCTTTTTCCACAACTTGACAAAGTGCTCAATGACACGGTTGTCAAAGTCCTCACCACCAAGATGGGTGTCACCGCTGGTCGCAAGTACCTCAAAGACACCGTCGTCAATTGTCAAAAGAGACACATCGAATGTACCACCACCAAGATCGTATACAAGAATGTTGCGCTCGCCGCCCTTTTTGTCCAAGCCGTAAGCAATCGCAGCAGCAGTGGGTTCGTTGATGATACGTTCGACCTTGAGACCAGCAATAATACCGGCATCCTTGGTAGCCTGACGCTGAGCATCGTTAAAGTAGGCGGGAACGGTAACCACAGCGCGTGTGATCTTCTCCCCGAGGTATCCCTCTGCAATTTCCTTCATTTTTTGAAGAACCATAGCGGAGACTTCTTCGGCAGTCAGAGTCTTCTCCTCTCCCTTCACAGTGACCTTGATGATAGGTTTGCCGTTCTTGTTGACAACAGTGAAGGGCCAGTGCTTCATGTCCTGCTGGACTTCTTTGTCGGTAAAGTGGCGACCGACAAGTCGTTTGGCGTCGAAAATGGTATCATAGGGGTTCATTGGTGCTTGGTTTTTCGCGGCATCTCCGACCAGACGTTCTTCATCGGTGAAGGCGACGTATGATGGTGTGATACGGTTTCCTTGGTCGTTTGCGATGATCTCAACACGGCCGTTCTTGTAAATACCAACACAACTAGTGGGAATATGCATTTAATTGTAGTCAACACGCCTCCACAGAACAGCCTGTCTACGAACCTGTACGTTGTACCCAAGTCAATACCGATAATAGGGCCCGAAGCGGCATCCTCAGACGCTGCCGAGACGTTCGCTACACAGCAGGCTGCCACAATGGCCAACCAAAGGGCTATCCAGCGCACTGCTGAAGATGTTCGTGATTTCATTGTGGATGCTAAGGCGAAAACAAGGTGAGTCCCGAACGGTTCCAAGCACAGTGTAGATAGAAGAGGAACTGCATACCTCTCTTTCGAGAAACTAGACAACCACGCGAGGAGGGGAGGGGAGAGAGGATAGGGAGAAAGTCAAGCTTGGGGGAAGAAGCACTCAGGTTGACCCTCCTTTTATAAGCCGACGGCGGCCTTCAGCCGTTTCTCGCAGTTTCGGGGCACCTTTACGCGTTTGGTAGCTGCGAACTGCTGTCGCCCGCTGATTGGCTGCACATGTCGCGCGGCTATTGGCTGAGTCCCACTACTCATCTTGCCGTATTTGTACAAATGGGCTTACAATACCGTGCGCAGCCAATTTCCATATATGGCGATATTTAAAACGATCGATATCGCAAGACTATAGACTATTATTCTAGTTAAGAAACGTACTCGAATCATATCTATTGAATAAAATAAATAACGAGTTTCACATAGTGGTCGCCTCACCACCCCACCGCACTCTTTTAGCGACAATTTCATCCACGAACTCCTTTCCTCCTTTGACACGAATCAGCTTTAAAATCCAATCTCCCCCCCGTAAGTTCTCGCCTACCACTGTACTTGCACTTTGTTGCTGGGCAAGGTACAATCGCTGTAGTTCCTTCTTTGAAGTGTGGTACATATTTAGCAGCTGACATAATTGTTTGAATCTTTCCGTCTCCAATTCCTCTTTAGGTAGTCCTTCGCCATCGCTGTGAAAGAATGCTGCCAGGAACTGCATTACACAGAACATGAAATTAATGGAGCAACCTCAAGACTCAACGTTTCTTAAACCTTACCTCCATACTTCGTCTTATGAACCCGATCCTCTTCGCGTCCCATTCCCTCTTGTCTTTCCCTTCGTCGCCAACCTCTCCAACTACCAATGCCTCCACATGATTCACTACCTGTACCCAGACGCCCTTGACAACTCGTAACGCTAACGAATGCTCCATGGACTCGGTAAGTACTTCGAGGTTCACATTGATGTAGCCCAGTAACAACTCTAGATCGTTCTCGATTTCGTCATCGGAAATCTGAGTCGGCGAGATGGAATGAGAAGACAGCGAAGAAGCTGAATCCTTTTGGTTCAGTTTTGTGATAAGGTTCTTGTATCCGCTGACTTTGTGTTTGCGAGAAACTGTTTTCAGCCTATCTTTCATGTCGTAGCAAACCTGTCGAAGGTTTTGCAAGTATCACTACCATGCTGTGAAAAGCAATACCTGAATCTACTCACCTTCTCAGCGAAAATATTCACAGCTTTCTCTAGTCCCCTCTCAACATCCGATGCTACTCGCTTTTTCAAAGAAACGACATCGCTTTCAATCTTTGTTTGCACAAGGACTTTTCCGCTCCCACCAAGATCCACTGCCACTTCCATATCTGCTGCCGCGGGGTTTAGTCTCAAAGTCCCCCTCGCGAACATGTACAGCCTCTCTGATTCACCAGTCTTTTCTGGTGGTACCCGATGCATAAGACAAATCTCTACCGGGGTGATCAAATCCGTCGCACCCAATGAAAAGTAGAAAGCTTCATTCCAGACAGCACTCGCGGACTGAGGCACTGATCGGGTCTCCCCAATTTCACGCTTTCCCATACGGATGCGCAGGGAGAATTGGATATTGTATGGCCGTGTCGCCGTTAGACGCTGGCCGTGGAGAATCGTGAGACGGATCAGTGATGGGGTGGTTAGAAGGATCGAACCAGGTGAAGGTTTTGGTGGGAGTGGTGGAGGAACGTCAGGGTCAGCGTTGGGCACGTCTGGAGCTTGTTGGGGACGCGGGAATATTCTGTCGCAAAAATCGCCAAATCGAACAGGAAGTGCATCCATATTGTTGATTCTGACGCAAGCCTTCGTTTATATTAAACAGACAGCTTGAAGCATACTTAAAGAATTGGGGCGTTAGACATCTCCCGGACCCACCTTGGAAGGTATTCGAATTTCGTCCGGATTAATTTGCCGCGTCTTTTTACCCTTGCCAAACTGGAATTTAAGCTTCTTCTTCTTTCCGCTGGTAGATACTGTTGAAGCCGCGGTGCTTGTAGTAAAATGTCGAAAATCTTCGCCCACTCGGTGTACCATAATATCGCAGTAAGACCGAAGTGTCTCAGTGATCGCCTTGTCCAACTGATATTAGCTGCGACGTACTCATATGATGCTTGACGCGAGATTCACCTGTGCCAATCTGAAGATCACTGCACGCTCTTCGTCAGGATCTGGCCACTTCAGGTTGACGATAAAGTCGAGTTGTTGTTGGAATGAGGTGAACATATCCAACACGGAGGAGGAGTAGAGAACTGTGGTAGATGACGGGCAAAACTACGAGACACGGATGCAGCATTATCACATCATGGGCACGAGGACACAATAGACGCAAGATAATAGGATATACCTCATCCACATCAATACCATTTTGCATCCATTCGATGAACTTCTTTTCTGAAAGATGAAAATGCATCACGGAAAGCACGAGATCGTTTAGCTCAAAAGCGCTTATTCACGTACCTGAGACACCTACCCATTCCCGTAGGAATGGAGTAAACAAAGTCTGTGTGGAGAACTTTTCCGCAAGCCTGCAACATCCTCCACACCAATCAATCATGGCACCAACCCAAGAGTTAAATGGAGACATACTTATAATCCACTGTTTCGTAGACACCCCGCATCGCCTGCACTTCATGATACAGCTCAAATGCATTAGCCAGATCCGGAGAAGCCAAATATGCATTCGCATATCGATCAAGCTCTGGTATAAGCCGGTCAGAAAAGACTTTGGCAGCCAGATCTGGTATATGGACATATCTAAACACCAGCTTGGATTAACTAATATTCATCTTAGAGATGCATGTGCAGGTACACCGGAATACCCAAAGTATAGAGCCGTATCGACGTGTGCGTGATATAGTTCCAGCTCGTGTCTCACCGCTTTCACCAGATTAATGAGCCCGTCGTCCAGAAATTCTTGGGAGGCGTGAGCTATGGCATGCAACCCATGGTATCTGGCCTCAAGGGCATCCTGGTTATCCATTCAGTGAGTACAAGCCTTCGACATTAACAATCAATTTGCATCACTCACCGTAAGTAACTTCTTAGCCACTTTAGAGACATCAACATCGGCCATGCCCAATGCTTTATTTGCTTGCATTGCGGCCAACATGCCAGCGATTGCATCCAACTCGCGCGCTCTCTGGGTGGTAAGAGGATGATTGAAGAATGTGCTGAGCTGATGGCTTAGGAGGGATGAAAGTATTGCACAAGCTTGTCGAAAAATATCAAGCTTGATTCAATAAGGGCATGAGCACATGTCAGTCAGAACTGCCTTCAAAGTCGGAGTGACGCACATCAGAAATAGTAACAAAGTGGTTGGTGGAGAGCTTATCCGCTTTAGTAAAGGCCTCCCGTTGTAGAACGCTTGCAGGAATGATCGCTTGAGAAAACATTGAAGTCAGGGCCTCAAAATAACTGTAAGAGAGGATGGTTAAGGAACATGGGCTGCAGAGGGGCGATAGCCCCAATCTTCGACTGGGTTGACTCACATCATAGCCCTGTAGGGAAGACCAACTCGCCAGATAGCGGCAACGCTGTCTAAAACTCTCTGGTATCCTTCCGGCAGCAGGGAATCTCCGTCATACTTCGCTACTGCACAATCCAGGAACTTCTTCACTAATGTTGCATACACGACCCGAGGATCAGGGGGTAGAGCTCTCAGCGCGTTCTTCCACATGTTTGGTTTATCCTTATCGGTTGTGATCCGTTCAACGACAACATGTACTTGTCCGCTGACGTGACTTCGAGTAGAGCGCTTGTCAAGGTTGTAATGTTGGTCTAAGCTACTTTGACATAGTTGTCCGGAGGTTATGGTGCACATCCCTAAAAATGCGTCACCACGACGATCGCGAGGCCGATCTGTGGAACGATTCCATATTGTCAAGAGGAGTGGATCGGATGCCGACTTGACCTTTCTACCATACGCTCAGTTTTAGTGTATGAATGTCTAAATAAGCTGAATAACATGCGAACATACAATGGCACGTTGAAGTTCCAACGCGGATTTAAACTCTTCTCCACTGTATGGCTAACATAACTGATTCCATTGAACATGATGACACAGTATGGATTGCTGAGACCGTTATGATCCTTTGCGTATAAACCGGTTGCACTCTGTACGGCAAAAGAAATCAGGGCATCATCTTCACTAGACAAATCCGAGACTGCACCCTCGACGACTGCTGAGACGGCTCCATGGCCAGTGGAACTAATCAGCTTCTCGACCGCTTCTCGCTCAAATCGCTTCCATGCCAGATACACATTAAAATCGTGGAAGTCTGTTGGCGATAGGATACCGACGTCACGGATGAGCAGTTGGAGGTAAATCATCAGATCGGCTGAAATGTGCTGTTTCCAAAATCAATATCATGCGTCCAGAAGGCAACCGTGGGACGCTCAGTCATTTTCTACCTCTGAACCGAATGTTTCTATTACTTCTCTTTGTATGCTGTCCACATCCTCAAATCTCAATCCAAGCGGCTCTCTGATGTTTGCGGCTAATTCAAGGGCACCTGTTGGAGGTGGTCGCCGAGGTCCTGGCGGTTCTACAGCCTCTACAGAGTTCCCCTTTCCGGCAGAAGGTCCAAGAAGGCGGCCAAACTTTCTGGCTTTTTCGGATCTACTGGCATTTGAGCGTGCTGTGGAGTTGCTATTCTCGCTTCTGATCGATTCAGCATCAGAGTGCAGGTTTGAAATAGAAGGGGAAGGGCTCGGGCCTGGAGTGGAGGAATATTCGAGGGGACACAAAATGCATCGAAAAACCTAGATAAATGGTTCCATTTTGGCCAATGAACACGTTTGTATACAATAACGGTAGGTAATGGGAAAAGTAATACGGCAAATCTCAGGTACAAAACCCAAAGTCGACCGAAACATCCAGACGGCACATACATAAGGGATAATGTCCCTGGAACTCACTACTGACATAGGAATTTTAGTAGCTGCAGACGTGTAAAGCAAATCTTTTGTAGGTGATTGCTTCTGGCCACAAGGTGTCCAGAAGGCTTAAGCCAAAGTCATTTCCACTCTTCTTGTGCCAAGCAGCAAGTAGGATCTGGAGCAGTGGGAGGGGCGCTGTCATTCATTTAGCCATATCTGGAGGTACTGCGATCTTCCCTTGCTTTGCTAATTCGACCTCCAGCGATGCGAATCTCGACGAGCTCCCGACAGGAGCTTCAACACTTTTCCCAATCCTTCCAAGAGGCTTCTCTCGCTGATACGCCGGGCGTACAGCTCATTCCCGCCAATTATGGATGGTCAAAGATCCTATCAAATATCAGGAAGACACGTCCAGCACACCTTGCAATTCTGGACTCTTCCTTCAACCCACCAACTGTCGCGCACGCAAAGTTACTTGAGGATACAATGAAGTTGAATCTTTTAGACCACTACCCCGAATCAGCTACAAGCCTGGCATCCAGTCATGCGAGTCAAGGCACCGAAATCTCGGAACACTTTGATGCATATCTTCTGCTCTTTGCAACCAAGAATGCCGATAAAGCCTTGTCTGGTACGTCTGTCACAGACCGCCTTCTCATGATGCAGGCACTTGTTCAGACGGTCGCCTCAAAGAGTGATGTACCGTCTGACAGAATCGGTATTGCCATAACCACTTGTGGCATATTCCTCGACAAAGCCCGCGCCCTGCACTCCCTGTTATTGTCGGATGGCACAGCCCCCGTATTCCTACACTTCATAATGGGTTACGATACCACAATACGGTTTTTTGACCCCAAGTACTACAAGAATTCCAATATGGATAGAGACATGGAAGTATTTTTCTGTAGCAGCCGGATCATATGTGCTGATCGGTTGATGGAAGGGGCCTCGTCGGAGAGCCATGACACATTAGGAGATTGGCTGGAGGATGCCCGTAAACGGAATCCAATTGTGGGAAGATTCGAAGCTCATATCGTCAAGATGCAAGGATGGCTGGAGGACCCACGAGGAACAGCACAGGTTTCCAGCACGAAGGCACGAATCATGCTGAAAGAGTTCTGGAAATGTAAACATGAGGGCCAAGTGGAGGAAGCTACGCGAATAAGAGCAGAGCTGAAGAATCTTGTCCCAGAACAAGTGATGACGCTCATTGAGCAGGAGCGTCTCTACGAGACATCATGATAAGCAACGAGGCGATAGTCACCACAAACCAAAGGATTTACACATTTCAATGACAGCTACAAGATACTTTACACTTTATAAGACAATATGACACTATGCATTTCTTCTTGGCCTCTTGGAAGTCGGGGTAGGGGTCGCTGCAGCACTTGATGCGGACGCTGCGCGTGTTCGCCGCAGTGATGGCTCTGAAATTGGCTGTACTATATCTTTCTTTGCTGATTTTCGCGGTCGGCCTACACCTCTCTTTCCAGGCGCTGTGGCAGGTGCTGGAATGAATAATGGCGTAAGGAGGGCATGTGACGCTGCCAGATATGGAAAAAGATACTTACTCTCAGGTTCCGCTTGTGGTTCTGGTGTTGATCTAGTCGATTCAGTTGCTGGTGAAGAGGCGCGACCTGCACGTCTCGTGGATGCCCCGCGATCAGGTACGGGGGAGACCGCTTTCCGATGTTCCACAATGATGCTTTCAAAATCATCCGTTGGTAGACTGAACTCAGCAACAACCTTGAATGGATATCCGCTTCTCTTCCGTCTTGCTTCAAATGTTATGTCATCATCGGTCTCATCAGCCTGAAGGGTAGAGTGTCCGTAAGATGCTTGCGCTCTCTGATTTCACAACGTATAAAACAGATAGGCCAACCATAGCATCCAAAGCATCAAGATCATAGTAGTTTGACAGATGCGCCCAAAGTTGGTTCACGGTTAGGTCCAACCCTGTTTCCTTGTTGAAATACCGCTGGACACTCAACATGCGAAAATGTTTATGGACACCTACGACAATCAGGAGAGCCATAGCTGGCTAAGCACTTCCACAAGGACAAATGAAAAGCCGCAGCAGCATACCCACTGGTCTAAATCTCGCTAAAGCATGGAAAAGCACAATCTCCAGCTCAGGTGTCCACTGCACGGGCAGCTCCTCACCAGGTTCTGCGTTCGAGGCGCGTCTGTCTCTTCTTTTAGCCCTCTTCTGCATTTCGGACAGCTCTCTTGGTGATGCCGTCAAAGGATCGGGACTTGTTCGCAAGTTACTTGTGTCAATCGTAGACATTATGCAGAACTATGCCCGAGACCGCAGCAAGATCGGGGTGTAATGTCGAGACAACCGTGCCACAGACACGTGCTCAGCTGCGCCACACATCGGGCAGGTTCAGAATTTGGAGAGGAAGCGCATTCGACCATCATTCTGCCGTCCACGAAACAACAAAATGAGCTGGATTCCGATTTCCTCAAAGTCTGTCTTTGAGAATCATATTCTGGATGCCTCATGCGGGGCGGAGGCTTTCAAAGCCGGCGGTGTCGGTGCTGTTGCAGGAGCGTTGGGTGGAAGCGCGTTCGGCTGGTGGGTAGCAATGCCTGGTCAGCAAATCCTCAAAGAAGCCGCCAGCTCGTCACTGTTCTTCGGTAGGCTCAAAATGCATGTGAGGCTTCGGTGTAAGATCTGACTAAAATTCGTTTACTCTCTCGATAACAGCCGCGGCAGGAGCCGCCTTTTACGGAACGAAGTGTACGGTGGCCCAGATTCGGCACCGAGATGATATGTGGAACGCCCCCGCCGGAGCTTTGGTTGCCGGTGTGATGCTGGGCTTAAGATGTAAGTTCTGCGTGCATGCTTAAGTATATGTCTTCATACAAACACTTAGGGGCTTCGTGCATTTCAGCGGGCAAGATGAGCAGAGTGGTTGCACATGGGGCTCTCCTTCCCGTCGTTGTTGCCTTCACGGAATGGGCAGCCTTCACTGCTAGTGAGACAAAAGATCTCAGTTTTGAACAAAAGCAACAGAAACGGGACGAAGGTTTCTTCCAATGGCCAAAGCGGGACCCTTTTGCGGAGAGATGGGCGGAGATCAAGAAGCGGGAGGAGGAGAAGGGTGCACCATCAGCTTAATTATTTTAGAAATCTTGAATTTATACTCATCGGATACCAATGCGTTTCTATGGTGCTCCCGGGGAGCTGGTGGCCACAGGTGAATGATTTCAGATAACGCGCGATCATAAATACATACGGTGCCGTGATTTCCCATGAAAGGCTTGGCTCTCGCTAGTACTCATGTATTGACAAGCGGGCAGTGAAGTGCTTTATGACCTGCGCGACCACAATGGTGACAATGGAAATGATCAAATCGACAAAGACTGAGCTTCTGGCAGCCTTCCTCTCGGTAATTGTGTAACTTGCATATTGCCACCCCATCGGAAGTCATTCGTATCGGATACCGCAACGGGTTCTTGGTGAACCCATCCCGTCTGGCTTGGAGAAACCAAGTCTCAGGTGAACTTGTTTGACCATCGCAAATGGCATGATCTTTGCACAAGGCTTCAAACCAGCACGGACCGTCTGGTATCCTCCCACTCTCACTATTCGACGGGGGGCTGCCAAGATGTCGCTGGGCACTCTCATATAGCTCCTCGCTCTTCACGACAATGAGGCAAGGTTTGACTGTGTCTATCAGAAAGGCTAATGCTCTAACAACGACGCCAATCTCCCTGTTACCGCCAATGTCCACGAACACCTTATTCACATCCTGCATGAGTGTTGCAGCCCTAGCTTTATGCTCCAAAATGTTGATGTTTTGAAATATCAAGTGCGGATATCGTTTTCGGGCTTCGTCAACAAGCTGCTGGGATACTTCAATCCCAAACACTTGTTTGGCGTGCTGTGATAAAATATTTGTGCAAACTCCATAGGAGGATCCTATCTCCGCAACAATATCGTTTCGGTCGATTTGAGAACGTGCTAGTATACGATAATCGGTTGTATTCTCGCACAAGAGAATAAGGGGCATATCAGTGGGATACACAGTAACAAGCCGTTGGGGATTGACATGATACAGCAGGCTTTTGTCGGCATGATACTGGACAAGAATTCTCCCAGATGGGTCAGCGTCAGCAAGGATTGTTGCCCGTCCTGTATCCTTCTGAGATCGCAGCCTCACGTATACAACATCTCCAGGACTGAATGGAGATGCGTAAGTGGTCGAAACAAGACAGAACGTATATTCTTTCCGGTGCAGCAAGTCAAAGTCAGCGGCATCTTTATCCGGTGAACCAACCATCTGCAAAGACGTATTCTGGACTTCGTCGTGAGCAATGGAGGCTTGTGTTAGTTTTTCTCCTGAGTTCGATCTTCGCTGGTCACGTAACAAAGCATCGCGGTCTCATTTTCTGGTGACATCCGGCGCTTCTATTACTTGTGAGAGTTAAACACTCCAAGATATTTCCTGTACCATATACTACCTATCAAACCCTAAAGTATTCTGCGTTGCTCAGCTCTCTCGTCAGCCAGGACCGAGGAGCGGCCTAATTTCTGCGTTGCAAGCTTCTTTTCAATTTCCAAGATACGCTGGCGAAGGGAGTTCGTCCTCTCTTCCATCTCGTTTTCCCTTCCCACACTACCCTGCTTCTGTCCCCATGTGTCGTTATGCCTCTCATTAATTAAAACCTTAAATCGGTCTAGCTCCCCTTTCAATGCCGCGACCTCCCCGGCGAGCTCCTCCCGTGCTTCTGTGTGAAGCTTCCTGTACATCGCAAGATCTCGTGCCATACTTCGTCTAATGGTGTGCATTCAGTTAGCTTGGTGAACTAAATTGTAGCCGGCAGTTTTGACTAACCCTTGCTCGAATTCCTTTTCCCAAGCCTGAAGAATTTCCGCCTCCCGATGAGCAAAATCGGCTTCCATATCTGCCTGACTCTTGCGCTCCGAGAGTACCTTCCTCTCTAGTAAGACACGTATCAATGTTTATAGGAGGGCCACCCGCAATCTCTTAGAAGGCTTCCATCCTGCCATACCAAGATCGTTGACTTGCCCATTTCTCACTTCAAGTTCCCCTTCTAGCAGCGCAATGTGCTGCTTTTGAATATCGCACGCTTTCTGTAGCTCCTCTAGTTCAACCATGACACTGACTGCAGATAAAGACTTGCCATAAATCAAGGGAACGGTTCCATAATCCATGGAATATTTAGGATATACCTTGCCCGGTGGCTGTTCTAAAGTCCACGGATCTCGAGCGTAGGAGACTGTGATTTGACTGCTCCGAAAAGTCTTTCACCGATCTGTGGACGCTTGTTAGCCTTATTCTCTGACTGCACCTAAACACGCTGTCACTAACATGTCATTGGTTGCTCTTGGTAGCTTCGAGTGCGGTGAGACGCGAAAGAGGGGTAATTTTCCCCCTTCTGAATGACTCGCAGGACGGGCTATGCCTGGGGAGGTGGCAGAGGTTGGACGACCTGGCTTCGGTTTTCGGAGGTCGGGACGGTTCACGTGGAAGTCGGCATCCCAAGGCGGTCGATTCTCCAGAGGGCTGGGTTTACCATTGCAAGGAGGACTATCGAGAACAGGCGAAGGCCCGCTCCTCTTGCCGGAGACTGGCGTGCGGACAGGAGGTTGGCGGAGCCGCGTTGGGGTGATTTTGGAAATCACTTGCGATCGTGTTACATATTTTTGAGTACTTGTGGATCTTGAAGCACTCTAGAAGAACTCTGCCTCTATGCAAGTTACTCACCAGCCTCTACTTTCGAAGGAGTTAATATTCTTTTCATATTAGACGGAACGTCCCCATGATGTTCCGGCTGGTGGACATCAGAACTGCCTCTTTCGGCATTAACGAGTGGAGCCGGGCATGTCTGAATAGTTGAAGAAAGCATACTGCGCACAAGCCGCTACCTCGTCACCGCGTTGAGCAGTAACAAAGTCCCACAACCTTTTCAGTGATGCGAATGGGAAAACGAAAGATGCAAAGACTTGGAACACCTTGGACGACAAGTTTCGGACGTTGAACGCGACGCGACACTGCGCCCTTCGAAGAGGCTTAGACCGCATCTTGAACAGCAGTCCACACGACGTCGTTTCCAGCGATCTGTGAGTTGACCCATGAAGGTGGTCATTAAAAGTACGTATATCGCCGATGCATGCAGACAGTCCGTTTTATTGAAAAACTCTTATGTTTTTTTTGAATTGATATACATCGCGTCAGGGTACAGTGGAGCTTTTGGCACTCAGCACAAGACACCTTGACAAATTCTTTTGGTTTGCTTCACAGCTGGAAAGCTGCTGCTGTGTGGAAGTGGGATGTTGGTGAAGTCGGGGACGATGAAACATGTGGAATCTGCTATAATCCCTTTGACGGTTGTTGTCCAGACTGCAAGGTTCCAGGTGACGATTGTCCACTAGGTACCTGCTGTTCACCCACGCTTTTGCACTTGGATAACATACTAATTGATTTAACTTCCAAGTATGGGGCGAATGTAAGCATGTGTTTCACATGCACTGTATCGAAAAGTGGATAGCCAAAGAACACTCCAAGGAACAATGTCCTATGGACCGGCGACCATGGCGTATACGATCTGACTAAGTTTGTATAAGGGTTCGAAGAAGTTAGAAACCCGAAATTTGTCATAGGACGCAAAGGACGGGAGCAACAATTTGAATAACAGATGTATTATATGCAATGATAATTTACATTTATGTTGCTGCTGAGAGCAGTGTCATCATGAACCCCATAACCTCGTTCAGTCGTTCCTGCAGCTGGATTTCTTGTGCGACTTTTTTCCGGATTCTCGCGATCAGCTCATCAATCAGCGGAGCTTGTCCCAATACTCCTTCGTACATATCTAGAGAAGGTGGGTAAGGTTATCCCACGAAGACGAGAGCAATTTGATTGGCGTGATCATGTTCATACCTAAAATACTGTTTGCAATATCAATCAAAAAATTTGAGTATCGAGGATTCGAGATATGCTTCATTATAAAGCGTAGCACCGGCTCCAAGGATTTATCGTCTCTCCCGCCCAATGCGGCCCGAAGCCCTCCTCGGTGTCGCAATTCCTCAAGCACACTTATTACAATAACTGATCGATGGTTCTATGTAACGTGAAACGGAATAGATTAGACGCTCATTACTTTTGAGAGTGCGAAGTAACTAGACAATATACCCCAGACAGTGATGCGTCCAGTGCATCAGCATAGCGAAATCTTCTCATCAGCTTGTCGTAGCTCTTGAGCTGCTTCCTCTTATTCGCCTCGATTTGGATATCATGCTATGTAAGAGAAAATGCACACAGCGTACAAGCATCAGCCGAGACCAAACACTGGGTCACCAAGATCTTTGATCTTACCCCTTCAGGAACATAATCCCCACCACGATTCCAGTACTTCTGGCTACCTCTCCTAAAGTCATCTTTTTCCGGGTTGACTAAATCGGCAGTCTTCACCATTCGTTGTCGTATGGAGAGTAGACCATTATTCATTCCCACGACCAGGTGGGTATCATTCGGCTGCAAGCATAATGCTTTAGACAACGATTCCTGGTAAAATAGTTCACCACTACAAACATACCGAGACCCCTATACTTTGAATGGGCGCTGGGTATTTGATGTTATGCACGACTTTATAATCTCTCGCGCTGTAGACTTTGACATGATGATCCAGCGATCCTGTAAGAATCCGCGTACCCGACCCGTCAAAAGTCATGCATGTTATCGTTTTCTGATGATTTGCAAGCGTCTGGAGATGTCGGCCTCCACCTAATATGTCCCAGATCCTAATCTGATTGCCACCTGCACCCTACCTCGTTATGCCAGTCACATATGCAAACAAACTACAAATGTCATACCTGCCGAGGCCACTAGGCCGCTTCCTGGGAATAATAAAAGGGACTCTACTGGGAATCCGTGTCTCATTGTCATTGTGCACACTTTCGAGCGCAAATCCCACAATTTCACGGTGTGGTCGTAAGAACCCGATAGCACGAGGTGCGGATTCTCAGTACTGACGAGACCGGTCCTAACGTAATCCTGAGCTGAGAGGTCAGTACAAGGACATTCGACAATTATATTGTTCGAACGTACCTCGTGGTCTTCAAAAACAGCCAAAGGTGTTTCAGTTGCTACGTCCCACACTCGGACAGTTTTATCATCGGAGCCCGAAAGGATTTGTTGATGGTCAGGCGAAAATCGTGCCATATGCACTGGGCTGCGATATATCGGCAAAGAAAATCAGGCTCAAATCCTCACACTTACTTCAGCCATAGAGAAAGTAAATGCTTACCCGTCATGACCTCGCATGGTCCGCAGAATGGCCCGACTGTTGAGGTCAAACAACTACGCATGGCTCCATCAGCTCTTTTTCCTGCTCAAGAATATCAAAAAGTTCCAACCGACCTGAACCAACCCTGAAGCATCACCAGCAACCAAAAGCTTCCCATCTCCTCTTATATGTCCGCTGAACGCAGTGTCCTGGAAACGGGATATTGTCTTCTTGACGGTCTGTGTGCTAGTATTATATATCTGTATGCGGGTCGAACTCGTCACAGCAAAGTCGTAAGGGGCAACTGGGGAGAAGTGGATGGAGCTGACGGCGGCATATTCTTTCAACAGCACAGGCGACTGCCAACAAAAGTCTTCTAGCAGATGTTCACACACTTGACATTCTGTTCACAAGGCTACTTTACCTTGAACTTTCGCCAATAAGTCGCTTCTGCTGTCTTCCGCCCAGCCGGCTTGGAGAATTTCTTAATGGGAACCTTTCGATAGTCGGACATGGTGAAGGAGTCCAACGGAGATCTCTCGAAATTCCAATCGATCCTGACTGGTTTTTGAACTTTAGAAAGATTCTATGACTGTGCCTCTCCGTGCCTCCAAAAAAATTTCAGAATTTCGTAAGCGACATTATGTCCAAAATGGGATAAATGAATGACTCACTCTTTGGACTTGTCGGACTTTGCGGGCTCCCACCAGGTGGAGTGCAGGGAGCTTCCACCACTCTTCTGCCCAAGGACGCAGCTTCCCCCCACTTCCCGTCCAAAGGCACTTATTATGTCAGATGACGACGAAGACTACTCACTTGGCGGTGGATCATCAAGTGAGAACTATGTAGCCGTGCCCAAAGTAAAGTTCCTTTTCCAAGCTTTTAACAATCTTCTCCTGTTCTGCGTGGATTTTAAGTTGCTTTTCACAGGCTGCGACACCCCGTCGGCCAGCTTCCAGTAAAGTGAGCAGTGCTGTTAAATCCAAACAAGATACGCTTCCCTTCACTGTTGAGGAACCATTGCACAACAGCACCGGGTCGAAAATGACAACCAAGACAGGAAAGGGGAAGGCTGTAGAGGTGTGGACTTTCGGTTGCATCAAAAATAGTCGATTATATTTCTTTTTCCCTCTCTTATTGCGTGCTCCAAGGATATTTACCAGCGAAAGTCTCAGCTTGAGCACATTCTCCTGCGCCCTGATACCTACATCGGATCTGTGGAATCTACAGCAACACCTATGTGGGTTATAGAAGACGGAAGAATGGTCAATCGAACAGTATCATTTGTCCCTGGTCTATACAAGATCTTCGACGAGATCTTAGTCAATGCAGGTGGGTAGAAGGTTTGCTGTATGAACACGCGGGACAAATCACTTACGCTGTATTACCCTCTAGCCGACAATAAGGTATGAGATTTTACCAACGAAGGCTGCACACTTACCAATGTTTCCACTCACGCGCCTTTTTAATAGATACGAGATCCCTCAATGGACACCATCAAAGTGACCGTAAACAAGGAAGAGGGGCTTATTAGCGTAATGAATAATGGACGAGGGATTCCTGTTGTCATGCATGCGAAGGAGCAGGTGTATGTTCCCGAGCTTATTTTTGGCCATCTTCTCACTTCATCCAATTACGACGATGACGAAAAGAAAGTAACGGGTGGACGAAACGGATATGGTGCTAAGTTATGCAACATATTTAGTACAGAATTCATCGTTGAGACCTCGGACAAGGAATCTGGGAAAAAATTCAAACAGGTCTGTCTTGGAACAGCCATGTACTGTATAATGAGACCTCATATTGTCCGTGAATCAAGGTTTTTAGTAACAATATGAGCCGGAAAACAACGCCCAAAATCACAAAAGCCGCGAATGCGGATTTCACCAGGATAACATTCAAGCCAGATCTTTCCAAATTTGGGATGACGGAGATGGATAATGATTTAATTGCGGTCTTGAAAAGGCGTGTGTACGATTTGGCAGGCGTGGTTCCAAATGCAAAAGTATTCCTGAATGATGAGCGCATAAAGATCAAGAATTTTAAAGAGTACGTGAAGCTCTACCTTGATAGTGTTTACGGAGAGTCTGGGAACAAACCGACCGTGGTTTACGAGAAGTCCGATGAACGCTGGGAGGTCTGCTTTGCTGTGAGCGACGGGCAATTCCAACAGGTATTCTAGTTCTATAATGCTCTGCCCATCATATACAATGTTCTTAAAATTCATCTGGGATAGGTTAGCTTTGTCAATAGCATCTGCACATCCAAAGGTGGCACCCATGTGAACGCAGTGGCGGATCAAATTGCGCAGAAATTGAACGAGATAATCAAAAAGAAAAATAAAGGACTCCCGCTGAAACCGCATCAGATCAAAAGTCATATGTGGCTTTTCATCAATTGTTTAATCGAAAATCCTAGCTTTGACTCCCAAACCAAAGAAAATATGACTTTGAAATCAACGAAATTCGGTTCGCGATGTACGCTGAGCGAGGACTTCATCAAAAAAGGTCCGTTTTCGCTGGGCTGACGGTGGTTGGACGCATCACTGATATGTGTATCCGCTATCAGTGTCCAAATCGGGAGTAGTTGACAATATAATGGCCTTCGCCAAAGCAAAGCAGGCGGTTCAATTGAAGCAAACGGATGGGACCAAACGAGCACGACTCTCGGGAATTGCGAAATTGGATGACGCGAATAACGCGGGCACGAAGTTTGGACAGAAGTGCACTCTGATTCTAACCGAAGGAGACTCCGCGAAAGCATTGGCAATCAGCGGACTAGGTGTCGTCGGACGAGACAACTTCGGAGTATTTCCTTTACGTGGAAAGTTATTGAATGTGCGGGAAGCTACGCACAAACAGATCATGGAGAACGCGGAAATCAACTACATAAAACAGATTCTTGGGCTGAAGTCAGATAAGAGCTACACATCCACCGAGAGTCTCCGCTATGGGCATGTCATGATCATGACGGACCAGGTGAACACTTCATAGGATGGACAATATTCGGACCCGTTCGTTAACAAATTTATTTAGGATCATGACGGTTCACATATTAAAGGGCTGATTATCAACTTATTCGACCATTTCTGGCCAAGTCTCCTCAAAGCTCCGGGCTTCCTACTGCAATTTATTACGCCAATCGTGAGGGTAATGTCGGCGGCACTTCCCTGGGTGGTGTGATATGCCAAGGGTTCTAATGTGTGATTACTAGGTTACCAAGGGAAGTCACGAAATTAACTTCTACAATATTCCGGAATATGAGCAGTGGAAGGAAGCAAACAATGATGGAAGAGGGTGGACAGTAAAGTACTACAAGGTGAAACCTTTTTGGAACACGGATAGCTCGCATACGCCGCTAACCGTCATTGAGGAACAGGGTTTGGGGACAAGCACGTCGGCCGATGCTAAGAAGTACTTTGGGAAGATGAATCACCATTTGAAACCGTTTGCCAAGGCAAACGATGATGATCGGCAACAAATAGAACTTGCGTTCAGCAAGAAACGGGCGGATGACCGTAAGGATTGGTTGAGTAACTTGACTGTACGTTGGACTACTCTCCTATGTCGCATGAGTATCCTAAACTTCCACAGTCTGGAACGTTTATGGATCACACAGTGGATGAAATCCCAATATCAGATTTCGTCAACAAAGAGCTTATTTTGTACTCCATGGCGGACAATGTACGATCAATTCCCTCGGTCGTAGACGGTTTTAAACCTGGTCAGAGGAAAATCATCTACTCCTGCTTCAAGCGGAACCTTACCAAACACGAAATTAAGGTACGTCTGTCACTGCCAACCGTCCTGAAATATTGATACGGAAGGCTAATCATGAGAAAAGGTGGCTCAACTTGCAGGCTATGTTTCGGAGCATTCAGCGTACCATCATGGCGAAGCTTCACTACAATCAACTATAATTGGCCTGGCTCAAGATTTTGTGGGAAGTAACAACGTGAATTTGCTAGAGCCGCGGGGTCAATTTGGTACCCGGCTGCAGGTACTTAGGACTGGGATGGTCGGATCGTGGATTAAACTGACCATTGATGGTTTAGGGTGGGAAAGACCATGCCCATGCGCGTTATATTTTTACTAAACTATCTAGTGTCGCCCGCCTGATTTATCACCCATACGACGACAACTTGTTGAGATATCAGAACGAGGAGAACATGAACATTGAACCTGAATGGTATGACTGTGGGGCGAAAATGAAGTTGAATTGCCATTGATCTGGTCTATCTGCAGGTATGTTCCTATTTTGCCTCTGGTACTAGTCAATGGAGCCGAGGGGATTGGAACTGGCTGGAGCACGTCAATTCCCAACTACAATCCGCGCGACATTGTGGAGAACCTGCGGCGTCGACTGGACGGCGAAGATTTTTCTCCGATGCATCCATGGTATAGGGGTTTTAAGGTACTACCCTGATGCTTCCACCAAAGCTACCTACCTTGCTAATGCCTTCAAAAGGGCGCAATAGAACAGCAGGGGGATAAATACAAGATTTCTGGAACTATTAAAAAACTTGACAGCACTACCTTGGAGATTACGGAGCTGCCATTGGGCTCTTGGACGCAATCATACAAGGAGTTTCTGGAGGCCCTTCTATCTGGCACGGAAAAGATTCAACCCTCCATCAAGGTCTGTTAAGAACGTTCCTTTGGGTTCCGAAATGAAGCTGAATGCCCGTACAGGATTACAAGGAGTATCACACGGATACTTCGGTACATTTTGTGATCAGCCTAACCGAAGCTCAAATGACAAAAGCCGAAGAGGAAGGCCTGGAAAAGAAATTCAAAATGGCGACGATGAAATCAATCAGTAACATGGTTTTGTTCGACAAGGGAGGACGGCTGAAGAAATATAATACCATCGAGGAAATCATGAACGAATTCTACGAGTTACGCTTGGAGTTCTACCAAAGGAGGAAGGTTGCACCAGATCCTTGAACTTCAGATAGTTTGGGTGTAAGGGATCGCGCTGACAATGCATCTCCTGTAGCATTGGTTAGTAGGCCGCCTTCGACGAGAGCTGACGAAATTGGAAAATCAAGTTCGTTTCGTGCTAGAAGTGATCAATGGCAACCTTGTTATTCAGAACAAAAAGCGGACGGCTGTGATAGAACAGCTCAAGGCGCGTAAATATGCACCTATATCCAAAACGAACGAGGGAAGTATGGTGGAGCACGATGACGAAGAAGACACTGAAAACAAGGAGACAGAAGATTTAGAGCGGCATGATTACAACTATCTGCTCTCCATGCCAATATGGAATTTGACGCTGGAAAAGGTACTGTGTAGAGTTCAGCTGTGCCAACCTCTAGACTATGGCTTGCTAAGATATTTCATAGGTCCAAAAAATGACTGATGATCGGGACAACAAGCAAAAAGAGCTGACTGTCCTGCTCGCAACCTCCTCTAGCGATCTCTGGAAAATGGATTTAACGGCATTCATCGAGGAATGGAGTGTGGGTGCACAATGTAATTAATATTATTCGTCCGTTCTGCTGAGTCACTGCCCTCCAGCACGTCGAAATAGCAATTGTAGAAGGTGCTGCAAAAAACGCATCCGCTGTAAAAAAAGCTCAACGAAAGGCCGTCAGTGTCGATACTGCTCGCCAGTCGAAAAAAAGGAAGCTCTTCTTTTCGACACCGGCAAATGTTGACGGGGACGATGAGGGTGATCTCGATTATATGGATCGGAAAGGTACAGTTGATATAAAACAACACTTGCATGCTCCCAGTCAAGTTCATCATCTCCGTAGTACCGAAAACGGCAAAATCGGCCGCACCCCATACCACCCCTCACATGCGAGCATTGCGGGACAAGGAGGCCACTCAAGGCACTCCGAGGAGGCAGCCCAACTCCAACCTTGACGCGTCTGGAGGAAAACATCAAGAGAAAGTGCCCACCGTCGCATTGGCTCCTGACAACGGCACCAAATGGAAGACTGGGACCGAAAATGGAGGTATTTCAACCGAGAAAGAGGAACTCAATATCAAGGACATTAAGCAGCCCGCCAAAGGCGCAAAATTGAAGTTAGAAGAAGCTCTCGACCCATTTGCATTTGAGGATTTCTCCTGTACGTGTACGGGATGTCGCATTACGTTTGCACAGGGGTTGACTGTCGAATAATGTAAACTAGGCCGAAAGATGATACCAAAGTCTCCACCAGTACCAGGCAAGCAGAGAAAGATAACAGAACTGTTTGGCGTTCCTGCTCAATCCAATGTTAAAGGTGCGATCCGTGTTCAATGCAGTGTCGTGAGAATTTTCCATGACCTGATAGTTTACCGTACTTAGGAGCGTTAGAATCGGGCAATCAGGCAAGATCCATTTTTCCTGGGCCTCAGTGGTCCATGATTTGAACTTCCGCTTACTTCACATATCCAACCCTAGATCGCAGAGAACAAGCCAATGCGCATTGGAGCCGCTAGCGCCAAGCGAAAAATTGAATCTTGCCCAACAGCTACCGCGATTGCGACAAGTGTGTCGCAGAAATCAGCTAGAATTCGAAAGATTATTGACTTGGACGAAAGCGATTTAGAGGAAAACTCATCTGTCACAAAACCGAAAAAGACAAGCCAAGCCGGAATGGATAGAACAAGAAGGGTGCTCAGGTCACCGGAGAAGGACGAAGACGTGAGCAGGTTCGAAGACATCGACCAGACTAGAGAGACAACTAATTCGTCCAGAAAACCTCGACGTCGCACAACAAAGTCCCTGCCAGTTAAAATTATGGGTGATGAATCCGACGACACTGCTGTGGCCCTCAAGCCAAGCGCCACGCTACATAGTCGTGCATCTACAGCTAGAATAGCAATGAGCTCAGATGATGAATATGTTCCATAGCGGTTGCTACAGTTAGATTTGCAATTTTAAATAGTTACAAGCGGCTCTCTTAGCACTTTGCAAACTACTCTATCTTCCAGGGAGACTGTCCTTCCCCCTTTTATTTGGCTCTCGCGATACATCAGCCATAATGCCTCCTGCTGACAAGGAGCCATCCCATAATATATATTGGCCTTCTGATGATGTAAGTCCAAGAACACAAGCCGGCCATCTTCCATGCCAAAGAGCAAACCGTTTTCATCCATGGTAACGTCCACCCAGTCAACATTGCTTGGTTTATCAAGCAATTTGGACAAGCTGAATGTATGCAACCTCTTCATGGATGCAAGTTCGTGCACATACACGGCTCGACCTGCTCCGGAGACTACGATTACATGAAATCGCGTCATGAGCAGGTGCAGCACTAAATTATCCTCCATGTCGTTCAGTAATAGAGTTGCATATTCAGATTGATCGTGTATTCGCAAGAAAACAATTGGATGAACACTATCCCCACTCCCTAATGAAATAACGAAGACTATGAGGCGGTGCTGGACTATTCTAAAAAGAGCCACAAACTCATACTCACAAGTTCGATAGGCGAGAAGACTTTCATTTAACGCAACAGCATTCAGAGAGTCGTCAATATGGTCAATTCGGACTATCTGTTCTCCTTGGGGGATGGCAATCCCTGGTTCTCCATCCGATTCGCAAGGGGTCTTGAAATTACCAAGCGGGAAGTTCTCTGGGACTCGTATCAAGCTGAGCGACGCTCGCATCAGATTCTCATCGTACGAGTTCATTGCATAGATTGTTCCGCAAAGGTGGCCCTCTTCTGACAAGCACTCATTTACCACTGCTTCGATAGCATCATCGTCCAGTCGTCGAAATTTTACCATGTCTGATCCAGCGACGGGATAGATGTCAGATCGTATCGCTGGATCTAAGCGTGTTTCGGGACCAAGTCTGGGGCATGCAATCTGCACGTCGGGACCAAACTTGCGACCATGCAAAGTTGTAGACCATAGTTCCCCCTTTAGTATGTAGACAATACGATCTTTAGCGGTCACGCATTTCCTAGACAACAGTATATCCTTGCCATCTTCTTTGGCTGCAATAAACCCAGCAACGAGACGATAGGTGAGACCATGGTTGTCCGACGCGTGCACCAGAGAAGAGGGTAATTCTGATTGAGGGCCTATGATGGGTACTTCGAAGTAGGCGACTGACTTTATTGTCAGCGGCCGCGACCATATGCTGTAGATAGCGTAGATGTCCTTCCATTTCTCCCCGTGCATTCGAGTTGGAAGGCAACAATCTGGGGAAAGCGGTTTGACCTGGGCCATAAAAGGTTAGATAGGCGAAACACACTGTCAAAGACGCGAAGCATTGCACCTTCATCCTCCAAAGATGTTCGTCGTGGTCATTCAAGACAGCGTTCCACTCTTTACATCCACGCAGACATTTACAAATAGTACAAGAGTCTGCATAAAGAGATATAAGGAGAAATATGTCCAGGGGCAATAGTGGCTTGATAGGATCCAGCTTTAGCATCCTTCGAGTGTTATTTCCCTATGCGAGAAATCTCTCGCGCCGAGAAACGATTGCGTGGAGAGAGGCCTTGTCCGCCTCCCAGCACCTTGTCACGTAGACGTCGAACGTGAGCACAAATAATCCTGCATTGATACAAGGAACAAGACGGGACTCAGCATAGCACCTAGGAGGAAACCTTTGGCCAACAGGACCATTGAGATCGTTTACCACCAAATGACCTCAACAGGGGGGGCAGTGTTTTCCAGATGACCCAAACGATCCGACAACTCGGTCAATCGGCTAAATCCCGGTGGTTCGAAACTCTGGGCGCGCTCCCCCAATTCAGGTCGTTTACTTTTTTTTGTTGTTTCTTGGCTGATCTAGCTGTTCAAAGTTGAATGGATTGGCATTTCAAATAACCGTCGATGCTAGTGAAGGGTGTATGGTGGCCATCATATATTAAAATCCACTCTCGTACGATCTCAACCAAATTGGTGGGTACTGGTCGATCTTGTATTATATAATTCAAGGCAGCTCAACAAATTTACCAGATACGCCGACGCATGGTCCAAGGGGCTGCAACGGACATCATGACCCAGCTTGATTATCGAGGAAAGCTGGTGCTAGCTCCAATGGTCCGTCAGTATATTGTCTTGTATGACCCAATGTATCGCTGATTCACAACTTAGGTTCGAGTTGGCACCCTTCCCATGCGGCTATTGGCGCTACAGTATGGTGCAGGTTAGTTTAATATTGCAAATGTTTGCGGATATGAAGAAAGCGGGTTGAGTCTACGACGGAAAGTATGGGGAAGTGATCGAGAGGTACTTACTGGAAAAGCTGTAAAGCATCTGTTTACGACCAACAAGGCCCCGACGGGCAGTTTCACTGTTGAGACCATTGTTTGACTTCCGTCTATTGACATGAGCTATTCTCAACAGACATTGTCTACAGTCCGGAGACAGTGGACAAGCGGCTTATCAAATCCAAACGTGTCGTAAACGGTCAGTTTCCGACCGGGATTTACCTTGTGTATTTCAAAAGATCTGATTTATCTTCCGTTTTGCCGTTAACAGATGTTCTAGGCACAGTCGACTTTGTTAGTATTGATAGCGGAACGTTGACGCTACGGATTCATCCGTCAGAGATGGATCGGTTGGTTGTACAGCTGGGAACTGGGGATCCCGACTTAGCGGTGCAAGCAGCAAGGATTGTGTAGGCTACTCGTGAACTCATGATCTTATCTTGTACTTGACATAATCGCTGATGTCATACTTTGTCTTGGTAATGCTTGCAGGGAGAAAGATGTCGCTGGAATTGACGTTAATTGCGGATGTCCGAAACGGTTTTCATTAGGTACGAGATAACGGAGAATACTTGATCGGATCTTGTATCTCATCGCCCAATAATAATATCGATCAGTTTCGAGCATGGGAGCGGCGCTCCTCAGTGACCCAGATCGCCTGATTGCGGTGCGTCATACAACGTCTTTATACAATCGCTCAATTTGTTTAGTTTTGCATACGCTCTGCCTGCAGATTTTGTGTAAGCTTGTCGCAGAGGTCCCGCTGCCAATCACATGCAAAATCCGCATGCTGGCGGCAAGCGAGTCGCAGACCGCTATAGAGAGGACGATCGACCTCATGAAAAGAATAGAGCAAACCGGTGTGAAGGCAATTGGTGTTCATTGTCGGTGCGTAGCGTCAGCCTCGCCGCTTGATATGAAGCTCACTAGCATGCCTGTTGCAGGTTTAAGGACGAGCGACCGCAGGATCCAGGTCATTGGGATATATTTGAACCCATCGCGAATGCTGTACAAGTACCGGTCATTGCAAACGGCGACATCTTCAGTTTAGCCGATGTGCGAAAATTACAGTCATCATCAGGTATAGCCACCTTGGGCGTAATTTCATACTAAGAAGCAAGGGTAAGACACTCAAACCGCATTCTCCAGCGATCCACTCGTTCATGCTTGCCCGTGCACCCCAATACAATGTCTCCGTTTTCCGGCGAGATGGCCTACTTCCCATCCGCACTATAATGGAAGAGTACGCACGAACCGCTATTCAATATGATATGGTGAGACTATGTTACCATATCTGTTACCAGTTTCCTGCTGATGCTGACGTTGTTCTTCCAGCCCTTTCATAATGCAAAATATTGTCTATTACTAATGTGGCCATCCTCGATGGGGAAGCAATATAGAGAAACATTAGCGAAAACTAAAACCTATAAAGATTTGTGGTATGTATAAGCCTCTCTTCCACTGCCAACTACTATTCACTTATGTATGTTCATTTCAGCGGCCACCTCGGTTTGGCAGAATTCTATGATGATGCTATTAGAAAGCGAGAAAAGCAGACTGCAATCCTTCGGCAATCGAACACTATAGTAACGCAACAGACAGGGGAACTCGGATCGGAATGTCCATATATTCCCGAGACGCCGGACCACGCAGTCGTTATGCGACAGTCTACATCTGCTACCATCTCTTAGCCGGCCGACTTCCTTGCACCTAGGCGAGTCACTGAATAACCTATTTATTTCATTTACATATCGAATAGACATTTCGCGTGATGTGTCCATTCGGTGTGCCAGCGTCTTTTCTGGAATTCACTTGTCCCTGCACGCAGACGCTCCAGAGCTTCGGGAGAGTGCAGTAAATCCTGCATCGAATTTGAGGGTTACGCTATGTGAACTTTTTAAAGTATACTAACGAACCCCACCTTGATTTGAGCACACAACTCTTCGGCACTCCAAAAGATGCGACCATTTTGCCCGTCTACGACTAGCTCATCTAAACTGCACATGCAGCAGCATCAGATAATTAGGGCTCACTTGTGCTGATAGACCCTCATAGACCCTCACTACTTACCATTGATATCCAATCGCACAAGCTGGTAAACCACACCCGAACATGTCCACAATCTTCATCGGTAAGTCCACGCCAGACGATGATGTATGTAAGGAAATTCCCAGATCAGCACTGCCTGTGTATCATTGACACCAAAAGGACTCAAAGGGATGTCATAAATGGATGAAAATCATCTTTGCGTCCTACCAAGGAGAAGCGGATAGTGTTCCGCTGACAGCCAAGCAGTTTTGATTTCCACGTACTGCAACTTTAAATTGCGGATCTTTTCTTTATAGAAATGGAGTAGAGGGCCGCGGCCGGTAATGACGATGACGATGCTTGACAGACGCTCCGATGCTGATTTCTCCAATCGTCGTGCCTCTTCATCGTATCGACTGACAGCATCTAATAAGATTCCAAAATCTTCATCTTCTGTCCAGCTCGTGCTGCTCACCACCAGCTTCGGTCGATTTGCGCGAAACTGACATCCCGACGCTGTTGAATACGAAAAAGGCGCACTTGAGGCACTATCTACTACTCCATGCTTTAATTCGTCTCCACTCCAATCGTATTGTGAGGTAAACTGGTTTCGCATATAAGAAAAGATCGGACGTAGTCACACAGTCTATCCACCAACCTCGTGAATCTCCTCTAGAGACAGACGTCGAAAATCCTCCGGGGGTCTATCGTACAGTATTGCTATTCTTCCGCTAAACGATACCTTGGCATGAGCTAGGCGAACTGTGATCCCCACTGATCAGTAGTAAATGGTGGAATGGATAGCATACCGTGCATGGAGACCATCCCGAATTTCCGCCGCCATTGCTTTGCTCACACATAGATGGGCAGTTGCAAAGGCCCCGAACGTCCGCTCGTACCTTTCTCAAACAATTCCATGTCAACTTATGCGCGAGAACAACATGGTGCCAGTCATCCAGACATCCTACCATCTAGCTAGTCTTACTACACTGGCCTTTTGGCCTAGTGTCAGTGCCATTATGGAGTATCCAAAGTTGTGCCAATCAATTATAAGTCTGGACCCTAGAGCTGCACGAATAAATTGCACGATAATGAGGGTGGGAATGGCAGGAGGATTCTGCAAAGGCCATATGGATGAGCCAGTACAAAAATGACGATTGAGTATTCAACTCCTACCTGGACCAGTATATGGCCTGGTGTCTTTATGCGAAACAATAAAACGTCCATCAATTGCCATATTTGTCTTAGAATGCGCACAACGGCCTGTCCAATGTAGAGGAGTGGCGATGACCTGGCCGAAAGTTTCCGTGGGGCGTCAATATAGTGAATGCTGATGCCTTTGGAATGTTGTATGCTGTGCAGCGGCTCCTTTCCCTTATATCCCACTAGGTGAACTTCAAAGCCATGCTTCGCTATTGACAGGCAGTGATACTGCATCCTAGGAGAGCGACCAATGTCGCCAAGAACGAGGACGACAACCCGCCCCTTCTTCCCCGGAGCTGCACGCAATCTAATCCATAAGAGAGCAAGCAAGATGACAAGTATGTGTGCCCCGACTAGCACAATCACCTTCCAAGCGAGGTCCATTTGTGAAGGATTCGTATGAAAGGCTAGTTTTTGGTGGGCTTTGGGCTGATCGAATACGCGTCAGTGGCACAGACGTGGCTTGTTCCTCTCTATTCGGAATCTCAAAATTCCTCCAAAATCATGAGGAACTGGGACATTCTAACTTCAGTGCATAACAACTGCCCTACAACCTGATTTAGCTGGGCCACTGCTTTCAACTCCCCTTCACTCAATCTAGCGTCTCCAGATATTACGTCAAGCCGCTGCATCTTGTCAATTAAGCGAGCACGTGCAGCGACTTCCTTCGTTCGTCGTTGTTTGAGATTGCCAAGCGTTCGGTAGGCGGATTCAATCATTATGGTGGCGCTCCGTGGCACGGAGACATACCAAAGGAAGAATGTTCGGGCGGCGGAATGGTCCAACGTTTTGGGAACGTCCTGTATTGTAGGGCAGCGTTACATGATGTTATGGTTCTTTGCAAGCAACAAATAGACGGACCTGAATAAACGCCAAACCAGAGTTGAGCATAGCATATAAATAATGTCGCGCTTCTTTAGCGGGTATAAGGGCAAATTTCGCAATCTATTCGTGTGCAAGAATCAAAAGAGGATCAAATTTAATGCCCGTCTAACCGTTTTCTTCCAATTGACAACCAACCTGCGTCTCATTTAATTTATTCATCATTAGGAGAATTCTCCATATCCGCCGGGCCGCGTCCCCAAACTTTTCTTGGACGATTGACTCCATCAACCTGCCTTGCAATTCCTCTCCTGCCCTTTTCAGGTTAACAGAATACTGTCCTCCCCCTCCCTCTGATTCCTTGGAGACGAGACGAGTGTCGTCCTGTGCCAAGGCTTCCAAGTAGTCTACCACTGGATTGGCGCTGCTGTCGTCGACTGCCAGGGGAACTTGGGGATCCAATGTCGAAGCCAACATTATCTGACTGACGGCGTCCGACTTCCATTCTCCCTTGCATCTACGCATTTTGTGTTCGCATGAAGCCAGCAGCTTGCGAACTACTTCTCCCGCTCCTTTGTTTATTCGCTGCTCAGCTACTTTAGCAACTTCCTCATTCCGTAAATATACATGCAGCCGATCATAGTTTGCCCGGTAAAATTTAGTACCATCGATGGGTTCCTCCCCACCATCGTTCGCAAACTTTTGAAACTTCGTATGTGCAACTTCTTCGAGATCGCGCACAATCTTCCTTTTGGTTCCAGTGTCTCGGGTATCGTCATACAAGACCTCTCGCTTCTGCGCCAGATCTCGACGTAATTTTGTCATCTCCGTGGCAGTTAAGGGAAGACCACCTCGCTTGGCGACCTCTGTCGCTTCCTCCTGCATCCTCTTGTCATCGATCGAGAGGCTGTCGTCGTGCGTGCATTCCACTAAAACCTTTTCGTCCACCAACCGAACAAACCAATCTGTCAGCTGTTCTCGTGAGAGTTTCGTAGCTTTGGACTGAGACAGGAAGAGGTAACTGATACGTCCGTGTCGCAAGACTTCGCGAAGAATTTTCTCGCTCTAAATACCAGTCAGAGATCACCTCGTGCCAATATTAGCGGAACTTTTGCACTTACCTCCTCCCCAAATCTGGCCTGAACAGTCCGGATATACAAAGGAAATCGGTCTCTCAGTATGATGTTACGGACATCTGCTTGATAATAAACAACCATGCGGGTGCCCTCTGGAGCTTCCGCGTATGTCACAATGTTGTGTTGAATGAGGACAAACAAGCTTTCTCGTATTTGCCGGGGAGGCATGTCAGTGGCTCGAACAAGGACCGACATGTTGCTACGGCCTCTTTGAAGGAGTACAGTGCATACTTTCTACATACAATGTGGTCAGTATGGGCATTCTCGCGAATCGTAGCAGCAGCAATTACCTCGACAAGGGGACCAAAGTGTTCGGTTAGAATCGACCGACAGATTCGTGTTTGTGCATGGGACATAATTAGAAAGAGTTTCTCAGCGAGAACCCTCACCACAAATCCTTCAGAGCAATGCTGTCCCAAGATCTACTTGTAGGCCAAGCTTAGTGCTATAGCAACTGCTTACTAATCAAGAAGTAAGCATCGGAAAGTGGTGAGCCGTTATGCCTCATCAACAATGTCCTTCATCAGTGTAAAATACGGAGGTCGGTCTCCGTCATGCTTCGCCAGTTTTTCTAAACTTTCATTTGAAATATTTTCCTCTCATAGCCAATGAAGAGCGCCTTGTAAATCCCAACACGTTAGCGTCTGTCCTGTTGCACCATCTAAAAACCAGTTGCGGCTTTTCACACCTTCTGGAAAATGTCGATTTAGCATCAGAGACAGGGGAAGTGATCGATTTACAAAGCAAATCTAAGGAATATGCAAAAAAGTATCTGGACGGAAGGGCGACATATATTCTGGTAAAAGTTATTGGGGGTAGGTTACGCAGACGGTGCTTCGATTATCTGCTAATTTAATTTGCGAACTGGTCTACATACATAATAGATGAAACAGACGAATCTGCTCCAACATATGTGAGTTTACTTGAACAACAGGGCGGCGAAAAGCTGAAGTTTTCAGGTCAGCCGAAGAAATTCTTATATCTTGTATCACACCGTGCATGCATTAACCCTGCCAATAGCATCTCGGCAACGCACCAAACCCAAAGCAGGTACGAGAGGTGAACCTACCTCTACAGGTACCGGTGGTCCTGCCACCAGTAAAGGGGCAAAAGCGGGATCGGGCTTTTCCAGCACTACCAGCCTTTATGAACCGCCTGCCACCCAAGGTGGAAATAGGAGAACTGCGGGTAAACTAGCTTCAAGCTCTGAGAAGAGTGGTGCTTCCGGAGCCGGTACTGGTGGAGGTGGCACGAAGAGCAAGAGGAAGTGAAAATATAGGGAATCAAGGATGTAATAGTGGAAAATCACCCTGATACAGATTGTATTTAGTCTGATTAACAAGATGAACGACAGTATAGCTGCCTCTATCCACTGTAAACTCTAAGTAGAGCGAACACCGATCTCAGTGTTCACCGCGTGTGGGTTAATTTGTTCTGCTATGAAATGCTCTCGCTGCTTTTCCTGTTCTTGGGTTTCAGGCTTCATGGCAGGCTATTGGGAAGAGGAGTTATATTTAGAACCGGTAATGGTGCCCACTGACCGAATGTCACTTACGAAAAGTAAAACTTCCTTGATGTTGTTTGAATCAGTCAAGAACATTGTAAGACGGTCAAGACCCAATCCCCAACCACCAGTAGGCGGCAAGCCGTACTCCAACGCGTTACAGAATGTCTCATCGATCAGCTGAGCTTCATCATCACCAGCAGCCTTGTCTGCTGCTTGCTGTTCGAATCGATCACGTTGATCGAAAGGATCGTTCAACTCGGTGTATGCATTGCAGATCTCTTTGGTGGCGACGAAACACTCGAAACGCTCGCAAAGACCGGGAGTGGAGCGATGCGCCTTCGCGAGCGGGGACATCATTTGGGGGTGCTCGGTAATGAACGTCGGGCTGATACATTGCACTTCAATGAAATCTCCAACCAGTTTATCCAACAAACGGGCGCTGGTTCGTGGAGCGGAACAGTCCACATTGTTCTTTTTGCAGAGATCGTCCAGGAATTGACGTCCTTCTTCATTTCCTAGGGTTTCAGCTGGGGGGAACTTGACCTTTAACAATCGCTCCAACTCGGGAATCATCTGGACACGACGGAAAGGAGGAGTAAAATCGAGGACCCATTCTTCCCCTTCGGGTCCATTAGGGTGGTACTTGACCTTGTAGCCACCCGTCAGAGTCTTCACCATACCAGAGAGCAAGCTTTCAGTGATGTCCATCAGATCGTACATATCAGCGTACGCCATATAGAATTCACAAGTTGTGAATTCAGGGTTGTGTGTGAGATCAATTCCTTCGTTACGAAACTGCTTTCCGACTTCGTAGACTCGGTCTAGACCGCCCACCACCAATTGTTTGAGGAAGAGTTCAGGAGCGATCCGCATGAACAAATCGAGCTTTAGGTCGTTGTGGTGAGTGATAAACGGCTTGGCAGTTGCTCCACCAGCAATCATGTTCATCATAGGGGTTTCAACTTCAAGGAATCCCAGATTGTCGAGGAATCGTCGAAGATAGTTGATGACTTTGGCCCTCGTTGTGAACTTGTTTCTCACGTTGTTGTTCATGATCAAATCGAGGTAGCGCATCCGGTATCGGAGCTCTTGATCCTTGAAACCGTAGTGAGCCTTAGGCAACATGCGCAAGCACGGGGTAAGGAGTATGATGTCCTTCGGGATAATTGACAGTTCCCCCTTTTTGGACTTCCCCGGGAACCCCTTGACACCGACGATATCACCCCGCTGCAAGTTCTTGTGTACTTCATGGAAGTCTCTTTCAGAGTCCTGGGATGACGCCAAGATCTGGATCTTTTCTCCTTCGGCATGCAAATCGTAGAAGATGAGATTCTTTCCGGAAGCACGGCAGTTGTGAAGACGTCCGGCCACTGTCACAATTTCCTTGTCAAGTCGAGCACCGTCCTCCAGCTTGGAGTATTTCTCGATATAGTGGGGAAGAGAGATGGAAACCTCGAATTTGTGTGGATACGCTTCCTTCGATTCGCGCAACTTTTGGACAAGCTTGGACCGATTCTCAAAGTACTTCCGGGGGTCTAGCTCCTCTTCCTCCACTTCTTTCTCCTTTTTGGCAGCGGGCTTGGGAGCAGCGGCCTCCTTTGCTGCCTTCGCCGCGTCCTTCTCTCTCTGCTTCTTTCGTCTCTTCAACTCACTACGGTAGAGAAAAAGAAAGGTTATCATCATGAATATGGCCCCAAGCAGAACTGATTGCATGTCGGCGTGTGCTGACAGCCTATATATTACTATGTATACTCACGACTTGGAGACCATTTCCCCCGTCACGTCGTCCAGCAGCAGGTTAACATCGCCGGTTGTAGGCTTGGTTTCTGTCATGATAAGGGCAAATGTAGTTCTGGGGAGGGCGGTTTGTGATGAGTTCAACCTCCGATCTTGGAATGTCCTAGTTGGCACCGTCGGGTTTCAGCGAGAGTGGAGCAGTTCCTCAAAAAAATTGAGCCAATCAACCTAAGCACCGAAAAAATCAGAGGAAGGCGTTCTCAGCGAGTATCGAACCCTCTCCCGATTTCGGACATGTCTCTACGCGTTACGAAAGTAGCTAGTCTCACCGGCTGTGAAGATGGCTTGTAAATCATCCAATGAGGATCGCCAGTAAGCAACGCATTCTTTCTCGTCTACTTGTAGAAGAAGAATGTCCGAGCGAACCGGGACCTTAAGCCCGCGCGCAAATGCAAGAAGCAACGGCTCATTCGCAACGCCGGCGCTGGAAAGGTCCCCATGCCATGCAGAAGAACTCGACGATCTACCTCCATATACTGTGACCATGCCGGTCTGGAAAGGGGACGATAGCCCTTTTAGAGAATCTCAGGATCGGGGACCTGGGATATCAAATATAACGGAGGGGGAGGAGGAGACTGTGGAAAACGTCGTAGACTTGGAGCGATTGAAGGCATTGGAGATCACTCCTCCTCGACAGCTCTTCAACGGTCGGGCAACACCAGGTTAGCAGCATATTTTGGAGACAGTACCATCTAACGACACTCATGAATATTTACTCGGATATAGATACCAAGTTCGTCCTTGCCCCAGAATCGCTATCGGAACCCCAGTCACCAGTGACAGCGCACCTGCAGAGAACGTCCGAAGGCAGGGCCCAATCACCGACGCGAACGCTAGACGACGATCGCTTTCACATGGGTGGTCTGACGACATGTTCCCATTTTCACGACGCTCTTGCAGAAGAAGGGTATCCTTCATCCGTTGTCGCCAATGTTGTGCGAACGGACGAAATCTGGATGGAGGAAAGGTTGGAGCAGGTTGAAAATAACAGCGTACTGGCAGACACACCCTGTAATTTCCATGGGAAGTCTCCTCAACAAAGCCAGACGCTAAGCTGGTAAGCTCTGGGCAAAGTAAGACAATGTATTATCTGTCACTGATTCATATGGCACAGGTTTGACCGTGAACAGGCTCTCCTTGCCCAGATCCACAATTACGAGCGCCAATTGAAGGACTTTAAACGACAGGCAGAACAAGAGGGCATTCAGAGTACGCTGGAGGTAATGTATCACAAGTAGTCAGTCGAGCTTTCCCAACTCAGGCACTCAATGGTATTTTGTTCTTAGATAGATCGTCTTCGGCGGATTGTGAGCAAACTACCAAATTGCAGAATAGATCAGATTCCTTATGCGGAGGTCAATGCTTCAGATGAGAATAATATTCCCTCCTTGAGCCTGGATGGAATCCCTAGTACCAGAGAGGTCCGCACGTGCTTTGTATCTAAGTAATGCGCTTTCATGTAGATTTAGCGAAATCTTTCCTGTGCAGCTTTTGGACGAGATTGCGAGATTAGAAGAAGAGTTGGAACAGGCGGAGTTCAATGCCGATCAGCGGGATCAAATTCTCACATGGTACAGGACAAAGATGGAGAAGAAGCAGGTACAACGCCCAGGTCATATAGAACACTGGCCGCGTCGCACCATACTCATGGACCATGGGAATAGGCTTCGATGGAAAAGTTTCATGCCCTTGAACTTGATTGTGCAGAAACAGTCATTCGTCGATTGCTGGTGAGTTCCGCTATCTACAATCAATCATTTTGAAGACAAGCACTAAAGATCTTTTAGGATAAAGAGAAGATGCTCGCGGAGGAAATCCGCACATTGAAGGCTGAGAATGAAACTCTTCAGACCGAAGAAGGCAAAAAATCATTAAACTCCGTCGTAGATAATGCACAACAGCAGATTGCCGATCTTGAAGAGGAAGTTGTAAAGCTCAACGCAGAACGGTCAACATCTGATATGGACAATGCACGAAAGCAGATTGCCGGGCTTGGAGAAGAGGTCGCGAGACTGAAAGAGGAACGTTTGACACTGGAACACGAGCGTGAAGAATCAGAATCTCGCTTAGCGCTAGAGAATGCAGAGTTGAAGGCCGAAAAGGAGACGGCGAAGAAGCGGATAGCAAAGCTAGAATCCAGCATCGCCGACTACAAATTCAAGCTAAAGTCGGGGAAAGAACATGAGCATCTTTTTGCTGACAACGCAACCCTCAAATCTGATTTGGAAACCGCCAAGCTACAAATTTCTGACTTGGAAACAGGCCTGTTGAAGTGGCAGACCGAGCACGAACGGCTCTCGCAAGCGAACAAGGATTGCATGGCTCGATTATCTGAAGAAAACTCTGCACTGCAGGCTGAAGTAAGAGCGGCCCAAGATCGGAAGTTACAACTTGAAACCGAACTCGCAAGTTTTCATTCGCTGTATGAAAGTTCAGAGCAGGGAAGACGAGCGGTAGAAGCCTCTTTAGTGCGGGAAAAGTCAGAATTGAATGAGGAATTGGTACGAATACGTCAGCAAGTCGAAGCAGGCAACGCTCTTCATGCACAGTTAGAAGCTGCTCAAGATTCACTAGCAAAGGATCGGCAGGAGACAGAGTTTGTTTGCGCCACTTTGAACGATCAAATCGAGGCCCTTCGCGAACAGTTAGTGGAATCAACGTCCAATGTGGATAGATTACGAAGCGAGCGAAATCACTATATGCGTGGCCTGGCTGAGCAGCTCAATTCAAAAGAAGATTACATAAAGGAGAAACAAAGATGGGTGAATGAGAAAGAAATTCTGGCTCAAGAGAATGCAGGGCAGCGCAAACAAATAGCACATTTGAGGAAGCAGGTGAACGATATCAAGAGACTATTGGACGAGGCCACATCTAGCTCGAACAGTCAATTAGATACGCAGAGAATTAATGTGCTTGCCCAGGAAAATGCCGGCTTGCACTCACTAGTCGAGGAATTGAGGGGAACTAATGCTAAATTAGCACATGACATTCAGGTGATGATGGTTTCCTGGCTGCTACAGCTCTGAACAAATATTGGAATGAACTCTAACCGTATTGACTATCAGATGGACAGTACCCGGCACGAAGCCGAAATCAATGAGTTGAAATCCTTACTCGAGCGATGCAACAAGCGGGCTGAAGACCTCAGCTCAACAAACCAAAAGTTGAATGCTCAACAAGAAAAGTGGCAGGAGATCATGAAGGCATCTGGGAATACGGATTACAAGGCCAATCTCACGCAGTTGGAGCAGCAATATAATGCCGAGGTTTGTTTTACCTCAAATGTTCTTATGGTTGATAGGATCCTAAATGTCATTCTTTGCGATCCGTCCTAGCACACTGACTGGCGAATTAGAGTCGAAGATGCCTTGACATACCTAGAGCAGTCCCCTATGGCCTTGCAACAGTTTCCAGCAGTTAAGAGATCCGCAGAGCTATTGGAGGAGGCACTAGAAAAACCAGCACGAGGCGAATCTAACAATGACGATAGCACCATGGATGAGGAGGAAGCTCATGACGGGAATGATGTTGGAAATCGTGCGCCGTCACTACGAACAAGTCAATCTATATTATTCATAGGAATCTAATCTATCTGTATGGTACATGTAACAAGTATGAGGCGCAGGTGGCGGGTCCAGCCGCCGAAAGAGTCATGAACAAGAGTGGGTAGAGGCATGCTGTCGTTTTCTATCTAGACAGTGATTCTTGAGAGCAAAATAATGGTTAAAAGATAGGTGGTAGCGATAGGATGGTTTGACCGAAAACACACCTAGTAGTTGGAACATGCTCAAGACTGTTGTATTCCTCGCTAGATCTCACAGTACGGGGATCCACCATTTTTCGCTTGCCCCACCAAGATGACTTTCTCTTGGTTTCCGATACGGTTTTCGACCGTGCGACCTGCTGCGGGTTCGGCCTCTTTGAATCCATGGAAGCATATCGTGCGGGGTACTGATTCACTGGACGTCGCCCTGTGGTGGCATATTGTTCTGGCTCAGCGCACATTCTACCAGTCGTACCTTGCTGACCTTCGTCGGTCGCAAGAACCACCAGGACGCCTTCTTTCGGTCTCTTGTAGTTTTCCTGCACGGTTTTCGCGCGCTGTCGCTGTTCTCGTATCGTTTGTTCAACCTCGAAATGGTATTCTGCCGCATGGCGGGCTTTGGTATCGGGTGAGTCCCAGTCGTAACTGGCTTTGGGAATTCTGGGAAGCGTGATGGTTCCTACGGTGGAATTCTTGGGACTGGACGCTGTTTGTCGTCGGTTTGCGTATTTAGATAGGCGTTTGAGTTCGCGGTGCCGTGACCAAGCTTCAAAGATGAACATGATTTTCTTCTTTTATCCCGCTGGAGCGTTGAAAGCCTTGAATAGCAAAATACCTAAATCTGGTCGTCGACAAACGAGCGAGGAACGAAAGGCCCTCCCTTTAAAAAAAACCATCTCAAGGGGAGGACAGCCGTCCGACGGCCGTTCGACAGTTCGCCGTTTGTGCAACACAATAATGCCCACGAATAAAAATGAAAGTCAAAAAGTAAATTTTGATGGGCAACGTTCGCCACGTGTTTTGGAATCAAACGCTCAAATCGCCCCCAAAGCGTTCATGCCAAAAACACACAGTTTTAGAATTTTAGATAACAAATATCGCTAACTCATTCTGTTGCGCCATAACCACGGATGCCCTCCGCAAATGCCCATTCTGATTCCAACTCGTACGGCTCGGTAATTGTTACGCCAGATGCATTTACTGTCGCACGTTGTATCTACATGGGACACACAGGTAAATGTGTTGCGATAGAAAATTATCTGCTACATGGCAAACCTTGTTCAAGGAGCGCGCATCGCGGTAATACAATACACGCATGCAATCGTCTAGTATTTTGATAGCCTCTTCTTCTGTCAGCGTGTCTTCACGGCCTTCTACAGCCTTTCGCAGGAGCGGCTGAGCAATGTAGCTACCATAGCCCGTCGCAACTGTGGATGCTTCATAGGTGGTCCCTTGAAGGTCTACAAAACCTAGGAATCTTTTGCCCGAGCTCATGAGCTGGCTGACCTTTCATCAAAAACTCTCGAAAGGAAACTCACTTGCCACCGTCGCGATCCCGAACCCCAGCTACGATTAGCGAGTTCCAGAGAGGGTTGAAATTGCTTCTCCGGTTATACATCACACGGGAAAGGTATTCGTGAATGTGGCGCGCGTAAAGTTTGTGTCCATCCTCAGTATTATATTCTTTAATGCTATTGAAAGAAATTGCCATCAATGAGTATCTGCCGTGCGCATCGCTTCATCACAAGATCTCCTTACAGAATTTTCTCTAGCATGTGGGAGATGTGTTGAAAATCGGAAATATCACCGGATGCGCCAACCACTGTCGCGTCACCAGCCTTTATTAGCCGCTCCACATCCCTGAACCGGGCAAGTGAACCATATGACGCTGTTATAATTAGAGTCCATTGTTAGCGTTATCAGAGCGAGTAAAAGTCCACCAAAGCCATTCGCCTACCGAGAGTGTCTGCAGCCAACATTACTCCATCCTTGTATTTGATACCAATCACAGAGGTACCCGTGACAATGGGCTGCCTAGTGTAAAGGAGAAATGAAATTTGCACGTTTAGTTTGAAGCTTTCCGATGGTTTAACTTGCGTTGACCACCTACTGTGTGCGAGTGGTGGGAGTAGAGTAGCTAGCAGGCATTGCCTTGTGGGAGACAGGTCCGTAAGTCTCCCCGCCACTGCGCGGGTTTCCCCAGTTTCCCGGAAAGTAGTCCATGTTGCTTTACACTGGTATGAACGAAAAGTTATCGTTCTCGTTCGAGGATGATTGTCAGATGGATTTGCTGCCCTTTGGTGTTGGCGACGCGTCATCTTGGGCTTTGCTCTCTTCCCTTAGTGTCACGTGCATTATGCGCGGTGCCACTCCACAGTGAGCTCGAAGCCTGGCTCGAAGCTCCAACTAGTTCGCAGCAGGCTGGCAGGTGCTGGTACCTTTATCTGCCGCCTTCAAAGATGTCCGATCAGGCACCCTCCACATCCCGACGGCACGCTCTACGGGAGGGCGTTGTAAGAGTTGGACAGTTCCTCACGTCCGCGTACACGGACCTGCCCCTTGGAACAGCCATTGTAGTCGGTTCTTGCGTGTTGCTCCATTTCCTAAACATATTCACAAAGGATTTGGCGTGGACAAGTCAAGGTTGTCTAGCGGCATGGGCTTATTTAAAGGCCCCAGTTGCGAATTGTAAGTTTGCACAAGTATCCAGGCTTTACGAGCTCAACTGAAGGTGGCGGTGTTTCTTGGTCGCCTAGTCCACCGATTGTTTGCGAATCAGTTCCTGCATGTTGGGATTTTTCACCTGATCTTCAACATCCTTGCATTCCCTTCCTTTGCTGCACCTATCGAACGTGACATTGGAACTTTTCAATTCCTTCACGTCATATTCCTATGGAGTTTCATCAATAGTTTCCTCTACGTATTACTTGGCTCAATCCTGGGGCTGATTACATTGACGGGCTGGGGAACGGCGTGCTCCGCCGGTCTTTCGGGGCTCATATTTTCCGCTTTGACGGTTGAGGCTGTATTGGAGAGAGGTATCTTTACTCCCCGGAGGTGCGATGAAGCTCCCTGAAGGGCGTGGGTCAACCTACTCCTCACTTTCACCTCGCCCTTAGGATATTTGGAAGGGAAATTGCAGGAGTGGCGTACCCTTGGATCATCTTTGGCATAGGGGCCATCATTTCCCCATGGGCTTCATTCATTGGCCATCTATCAGGAATTTTGGGAGGAATGCTATGTGAGTTCGAAGGATGATATGCATGGAAAGGATACCAAACTCATCAAAGCTCAGATGCATACCACCTGCTCGATTTTCTTTTGTTGCCATCAAGGTTCATCGCTGCACTGCAAAGCGCACGCATTTTCTCTGCATTGACGGCGAGAAGTAACTATCATGAGGCTCCAGGTGGTGTCGCGCTCCCAACGAACGCCAATGAGCTGTGAGTAGTGTTGCAAACTCTGCGCCTGCTTCGCTGGTCTGACTCGCCTTAGTCCCTCGACAGGAGGGACAGCATCATCAAGAGGAGGTCTGTTCAGCAAAGTTCGAAGCGCATTTGGAGGGGCGCGGTACACCCAAGTAGGGAATCCGCCCCTTAGTCCAGATGATGATAATGATCCCCTTTTGTGGGAAGATGATGAGCCCGACCTGGAAGACAATGTCGAACAACCCTGAATTGTAATCTTGAAATAAACATAAATTCAACATGTCGGAAACGGTGAGGTGTATAAATATAGAGCAATTCATCTCTCGGCTGTCCGGAGCCTTCCCAGCTACCATGGCATGCTAGACATCTTTGAAAAATAACGAAAAGCATCAGTGAGAGGTATAAGACGTTGAATAGATCATGTAAGGCTACATCTCTGTCCACCTGCACTGCATGTGAATACTATTGATAGACCTTACCGTCTATAAGCGAGGATGAAAACAATGCTGTCTGCAGCGACGCCTGAACAACGAAGGTTGCTGCCAGCTTGGCAGGAATTCGCGTGGTCTAAAGGTATCTCCATGAGCACATGTCCCGCTCATGGACAGCGGCTTCAGACACAGGACGACTAACCCCAACTGTCCCAGTAAGGGCACATTGAATTGCGTTCGCGAACGTCTTCGAATGCTGGTCGTCCAGTCTTTGCGACCCGGCCGGATAGGCACTTAGTGTTTGCGTATATTCTACTGACTGTAGCGCAGATTGCATTGATCGTGTCATGTACGCTCCGGATTCTAGTCTAGAGCAAGTATAACGCCCAACTGTTCTGGCGCTATGGCGAAATGTTCGGATCATGGTGAGGAGATCAGGCAGCTTCCTCCACGGATCTCGTAATAAGCCTCACTTGATCGCTCCATGCAGGGTAGCTCACGTGCACAGGGTCGACAGCACTGCGACAGCACAGAGGACAGCTCAACGCAACGCTAGGATTTTATGGACCTGTGATATCCAAAAGTAGTTCTCAGGAGCCATTGTGAGGCCATGGCGGAGACGACTCAAGCACTCTTTGTGGAGCTCAATTCGTTGTGTCTCGACAGTAACTACGATAAAATTGTCGAGACTTCTGACAAAAGTATGAGCGGAAACGACGGACTAAAGCTGTGAGGAAACCGTGTGTTTAACCACTTGTACATGCAGTTCTTCGATCGGAGCCTAGTGACCCAGATGCCATTCATACCAAGGTATGTCGGTTGGGCTCCTCAGTTTGCGAGCTACGCAGATGCATCTCGTCTAATAAAGATGCCCACAGATCGTCGCTCTGATTCGGCTGGAGCAGTATACCAATGCTCTTAAACTAATCGACTCACCGACAGTCCCGACATTTTTGCGAGAGGAACTTGTGTTTGAACGAGCATACTGCCTCTATCGGGCTAACCGACTGCAAGATTGCTTGGATCTCGTCCGTAAGGAACGGGAAGATACAACCAAAAGCTTTGGTTCTGATGTCGAGAGAAGTTTAAGACACCTGGAGGCGCAAGTCGTAAGATATCGATCCCCGCAGATGCTTGGAAGATGAAGTCAAATCGATTCTGAATGTTTCATCTCTTTGAAGCTATACCGATTCGAGAAGTACGATAATTGCGATCAGATATATAAGGAATTGAGTCCTAGCGCAGAAGAGGTAGATTGAGTTGCCAATGCGGACAGATTTTTGGGCAAGACTAACACATTTCTCAGTATGAGCAAGGAGAGTTGCGAGCGAATATTCTGGCTGTCAAAGCAGCCGCCGTGGCGAATGGCGAAAAACTTGCCGACGAGGTACGCGCTGTATGACAGTAATGGCTAGGTGATGAAGAATTAACACGCTGCGAAAAGATGGAGATAGATATATCATCTGATTCCTACGAAGTTGCATATAATGTGGCTTGTATGCATCTCGCAAAAGGGGAACTCGATCAAGCTGCCAGTTTATTGGAGAAAGCGAAACGTACGGCACAACCTTGATATTGCGTACTGCAAAAGATAGTGATCCTAACCTTGAATGCAGGACATTGTAGGGAGTCTTTGGCAGCGGAACAGTACTCAGAAGAGGAGATTCAGCAGGAACTGGCAGTGATCACCGCGCAACTCGCGTATGTGCACCAACTACAAGGAAACTCCGCAAAGGCCATTGAGCTTTACGAAACGGTTCTGAAATTGAGGTAGGCTTAGTATTCATCATATTCACATGCAAGTACGTCGTTGACGTGCATTGACTATTCGTAGGGGCACAGACACTGCTATCTCGGCTGTTGCATCCAACAACTTAATGGCGGTTAAAAAGAATCGGGATCTACTGGATGCCGCAAAGTTGTATCGCTTGGCAACACCCAGCGGGTTGGAGCACAAACTCACTAGTGTGCAAAGGAGGATTATTGCTGTCAACGGCGCCCTGTTGTCTCTCTCCATGAGCAAGGTAATGTTCTTGCAATAGCGTTCCGCTCTTCCCTACGAATCTCATAGATGTAACTTGCTAGTTTGGTGATGCGCGACAAAAAGCGAAAGCTCTTTGTGATCAATACCCTGGTGACGATACCCCGTATTTGATTTTAGCGGGTATATCTCTGCAGGAAAAGAAGCTGCCATCCAAAGCTTTGGAAGAGCTGCAGGTGGGTCTCTATATTTTTGTAATATAAGGCTAAACTGTCTAACGTAAGTGTGCGAATAAATCAGCAATACGTGCAAAAACTTCCACACTCTCTTTCCATCCATCTTGCCCTGGCTCAGTTGCTGATTGGGCAGTCAAACCTTCGTGGAGCGCTCAACCTAATGAAGACTTTTGTTGACAGTGTCAGTGACGATAAGCCGTATCAGCCAGCGGTGGTTTCCTTGCTGGTTTGGTTGTACGGACAAGTAAACGAAGTGGACACAGCTGTCTCTCTGCTGGAAGATGCAACACGGTTCTGGAAGGGGTCAAATGTAAGTCCTTGATTGAACTTTGAGCCCCCACCTTGTGCTCATTTATGGCACGTATAGAACGAGCGGCCCATCCTCAAACAGTTAGCCTCCTATAAGCTCAAATGTCAGCGACCACAGGATGCTGCTCAAGACTATGAACGTCTTGTTAAAGCTGATCCTACCGACGCGGAGTCGGTCGCTGGACTCATAATAGCATATTCCGAGTTCGATCCCTCACTGGCCGAGCAGTATCAGCAATACCTTCCATCAGACGCCCAAGTGCCGAAGAGCTTCATTGATGTTGACGCCATCGAGTCGGCTTTCGGTACGACGGGCAACACCAAGCGCATGCGTGAAACCGGTACTGAAGGGTCATCGAAGCCCAAGAAACGAAGGCGAAAGCCAAAGCTTCCTAAAAACATTGATCCGAATGTTGCACCAGATCCAGGTATGTAGTCGAGCATGCTGGTGGCATCCCCGACGTTTCTTAATTATGAATCCGTCGAATTCAGAGAGGTGGTTACCTAAGAGAGATCGTACTACCTATGCAAAGAAGGGTAAAGGAAAGCGGGATATCGGCAAAGGCCCTCAAGGAGCCGCCGTAGCTGGTGGAGGACTAGGTAAGTTTGTTTTAATTTAATGCCAAGCAACCCTGGTTGAATTCTGATGGATGACATGTACGTTTATCTTAAGGCGGAACTGGGAGCGCTAACATTGAGGGCAGAAAGAGGTGCGGTGTAGTCGTTAAATGGTCCTTGTGATCATCATGACTAACTAATGAATATTGTAGTGTTGGAGCGAAAAAGGAAACGCCCCCAGACAGTCCGCAACTTACCGCGGCGACACAGAAACCTGCACCACCAGCGCAGCAAGCAACGTCCAACAAGAAAAAGAAGAAGGGAAAGAAATGAGCATGGAATTTTAGACAGTCCCCATAGCGGCATGTTTTTATTTCGATTTATCATTAGAATTGATCAATCAGGCCCTTTTGGCGCACTGCTGTTGCCAGAGCCTGGAAGGACTACTGCATTTTGATGGGAGACTTGCTCTTAACTTTTGGCGGGGGAGGTCGATAGGCTGTTCGTTTCTTGAGCATATCTTCCTTCGAGGGACTTGACGCATTTGAGGATTTGTGTGGCCTGGCACTCGAGCGATGTTGAGATTTTTGCTTGGAGTCGCGACAGAAGGGTATGTGTCGTGCAGCTGTGTCGTGGTTGAATCGTCTGCCACAATAGTCGCATGGCACAAGGTCTGGATCAGGTTCGGATGGGACAACGGATGTGCGAGTTGCTGTCCCTGTCTTCTTTTCTGTGGCATTGCTAGACGGATGGGGTTGCCGCGCTGCTCTGACCATTTGAATGAATTTCTCATGCTTCGCACGCCAGTTTGCTTTGCGGGGTTTCGGTAAAAATTCGTCATGGGGCAGGCCCTGGTGGAAAGATGGTATGTATAAAGCACCGCTCATCAATGCAAGATCGAAGAAACCAAGTACCTTCTGTTTGAGGCTCCCTAATTGGCTAGCATCAGGTCGGCGATTAGCATACTGTTCCAACTCGGTTCCTCTGACACGAGCTTTGCTGGCGTCAAAGATCTTTCGTGGTTTTTGGGTTTTGGCGCAGGCTGCCATGTGTTTATCCTATTGTATCCATTTCTTAAATATTTTCTTGATAAGTTTTTCCACTGCTCAGTTGCGCTACTTACCAGCCGTTCCTGCTCCATGAATTTTCGTCCACAAGAAGGGCACGGTATCCTCGGTCCGTCCACATAACTTTCTTCTAGAGCATTTCTCGATTCGTGTTGCCCGAACGACGAGGATTGTTGATATGCGGGGGATGTGCTAGATGGGCATCGCCCCTCCCGTGAGGAATGCGGATACTCGGGAACGGTTGTGCGACCCGTAGTCTCTTTCTCATAATCATAATCATAATGCGAATGATGCATACGATCCGATTCCCAGTGCTCCGCATCATGATAGTCATGGTGCTGTGAGAACGTATTCTTACTACTTTGTCCTGACTTGCTGCTAACGTTTGCCGAGCTTGTCACGGTTCGTTTAGGAACAAAGCGACTTGGGGGTTCATTCTGCCGTTCCGCTGCAGCGGCAGCCCTGGAAGTACTTCTATGCGTTTCAAACTCGTACGGCCCATTGAATGCCTGCTGGTCTAGATCCCAATCCCCATCAAAGCCGTTGGTGCGGCTAGGATTATTCTTGGGGTTCCTATGCAGAACTTGATTTGCCCTCATCAACACTGCTTCCCGGGTATTAGTGGTTGCAGTCATCCGTGTTGATGGTTGCTGGCGGTGGGGATCCGCTCCCCGTTTCAGAACAGATGCAGTTGAGGAGCGGGCGTGGGCTCCTCTACAGGTTCGAAGATGCTCGGAAAGTTTGTGGTGCGGAATGTTTTCCATGCCTGGAAGGAAGCAAATCCAACGTCAGAGCTTGAACGTCTCGTGCTCTCACCGTAATGCCATTGAGAACGTACAATTTGTGCATGGGTAGAACGATGTTCGAACATTTGCAGTTGCTGAGAAGGCCAATCCAACCCTCGATGTGCGAGCACTGGTTTTGACACTCTTTTTCACACATCTGTAAGGAATATATTATGAGATGAGAATACGTCTACATATAAGCGTGGCTACGTACGTTCTCTGATGGGCCGGGAGGAATGCTTTGGCAAAAGTCAATCCACAAATATGGCACAGTCGGTTGTTGGAGGCGGACGTTGGCGCGCTCTGAGTTTTCAGGACATAATCGTGCGAGTGCTTGGAGTTACGTACAGTCATCATTTTGAATTGGAGAAGAGAGCACTGGGTCTAGCGGAATGATGCGTGGAACTGTATGAGTGGAAGGGCATAAACATCAAGAAAACAGAGATAACCCGTTACTTGCAAACTTGATTATATAAGGCACGCGACAGTGGCTTGTGTGGCTTCAGAACAGGGGATACTCTTCAATTGACCTCCCCAGTAGAGTGCGAACATGGCACACGAACCATTTGTAAAGTCCCGGTGGAAGAGAATTCAGAGTCAAGCGGCTCGTTGCCGTTTCATGAGGTATATTAAGAGTTTCAAATCCAAGCAGCAAATAACGTGTAGAAGTAGTATAATCTAAATGATCAGGCGACAAAGGTCGTCGCCGCCTTCCCCTCCCCGCTTCCTCCTCCCCAATCATTATTTACGTCATCAACACGAAGATCAGGAAAAAAACGAGCAAGACCGCGAACACTTTGATCATCAACCATCGATTGCTGCTGATGTTTTGATAAAATGTTATCAGTTGTGAATGTGCCCCCTCAACGTTCATTTCAATATCAAGCACGTTCTCGTCGATTCGTTGAACTTGCTCCCGTTGACTCGCTACCATGGAGGCAAAGTTCTGATATATTTGCCCAAGCTCCGCAATCGTTGCTTCGATCGACTCGATTGCTTGAGATCGCGACTCAATGATTTCCATATTTACGGCTGAGCTGGTTGGAACAAGCTGTTGCTGCTGCAATAAGCCTCCGCTTCCCGAGGGCGGTATCCCTGCAGAACCAAAGTCGATCACTACCGCGCCATCGCCAGGAGGGACGGCTGCTTTTTGATTCTCCAAATTATAGGGCACTGGCGTTGCCCTTCTTTCTGGGTTATACAATGGCGAATCGGATGCGGCACCGGCAGTTCCCATAGCACCCATTATTCCTCCTGATGGTGCCGTCGGTACCCCGGAAAATGATGAGTACTGATCTCTCCTAGTTTTTTGCTCCTTCATGTTTTCCGTGCGTATCTCCAAGATGCTTTTGAATTCATTCGACGTTGTCGCAAGCTTGCTTTGCAAACTTGTAATCACATTCGACGAATGCTCCTGCATTTGCCGATTGCTGTTGGTCGACCCGACACTTGGTGCTCTTCCGCTTGCAGCCACGCCCCCATTTGGCCCATTCTTTCGCATCCATGCCGAAAGTTGTGCTATCTGCTGATTTATTTTTGCGATATCTTGTTTGATTATATAAATCAACTCGTTAATCTCGACGGGTCGGTCGTCAAACAAGGTCTTCCGCTTCGCTAGCCGCGCGAGCTTTTGCAACTTTGCTACGGTAGCGTTTATTTCCCTTCCTATAGATGCCGCCGCTTTGGCAAAATCTGACTTTGTTTGCGGACCTGCATGGCTTCCATTGGGACTGATAAGCCTATGTCGTTCTGCAGGCACCACACTTCCGGGACCCGACCGGGAAAGTATTGACTCTACAGCCGCGTGAAATTCGGCTGTTCGGTCTTTAACAGACATCAATAAGGACAGGAGAACACCTTGATGAATAGTTCGGGTAGTGTTGGGATGTGAATGGCTGTCCGCAGTAACTCTATGGCGCGGGGAAGAATTGGCACTAACGTAGGGAAACTTTAGCAAATGCAACTTCCAAGGTGCGCGGCAGAAACCGATAGGTTGAGCAACCAACAAAATTGTTCAAAGTACCTTGGTTCACAAATCTGTTGATGGTACGCTCGACCAGGAGCTCCTAATGGGGAGTATCTGTTTTGGTAGTCTCGTTGTGGGAGGGATGCCACAGTTGTCCACGTCGCATCTTGCCAGCAGTCAACTAAGCATACTAAGCCCAACCGTCGCGTTTTGAATCTTTGAATTACAGCTGCAACGGACAAAACGCTGGCATCAAAACCAGAAAAGCAACCAGGACGGGGAAAGAGCGTAATAACGGAATTGTGCTATGTCAAAGGCGCAATCATCTGCCATTATCCTCTTGGGAGTTATCCTCGACGATTGAATTGGAAACTTGATCTGCAAAGGTTCTGCAGCTGTCACGTGACCCTCATAGCAACCATGATATTGAAAGTCAAACTGCAGACAGGTGATCTCCACACTCGCCATACCTCAAACGGGTCGACGAATTCGACGAAACAACTAGCTTGTAGGGTGTTTGGAGATGATTCAGCTAAAGAGCTTACTGAAAGTAAGTTCGTTTCAACTGTTTGCGCACCTACAAAGTTCTTACCAACTGAAAACAGGTTATCGATAACTCGGGCGCCCTGCTGGTTGAATGCATTAACGTCCTTGGAGGTGCAAGGCACGCTTCATTGGGCGATGAAATTGTTTGCGTCGTGAAGAAGGCGCGACCATTGAATGTCGAGACGGGACCCAGCGCCGCTCAAGCGGCTGTGAGCAAGCTGAAGAAGGGGGACGTGGCTAGGGCGTTGGTGGTGCGAACTCGAAAAGAAGTCCGTAGATTAGATGGGTCATATGTACGCTTTGATGACAATGCTGTCGTCATGTTGAACAAGCAGGGGCAGCCATTGGGAAATAGAGTGCTGGGGGCAGTTGCAAATGAGTGTAGACAAAAGCGATGGACAAAGATCATATCAATGGCACCAAAAGTTGTATAGGCCGTGTTGAACTTTTATCCAAATATCATACCGTTTCTCGAAACTGTAGGTCTCTAGTCTCCCATCGTGACACTGCTCATTGATCTGCGCAACGAGCTTTTGAGACGGCTCATTTGATATTTAGCCACCTTTTTGTCCGGCTCTCCTGTTGCAATGTTGTCCAATGATCGAAGTGACCCTCGTAGTATGCTTATTAAGCTGCTGCGGTAGCATGTCCGCCGGACAAAATCCGCGTCGTTAAGCTGCTTCCGGAAAAGCTCATCTGAAGTCAACCACTGTGATTCGTCCAGCGGAGTTGTCCGCTGTGCATAAAATCGGGCGGTGACCGGATTGTGCCTAAAAGACGCGTTAGCCATACGGCAAAGTGTCCAGCTTCCAGATAATCTTCATACCTGAAATCCAGTACTTCCACCCGAGTTAGTCCTTTCAAAGCCTCACTAATCATGGCGAAGTCCTCAATCACGTTTCCTGTCATGATGAGCGACCGCAAGGATTTCAGATGTCGCACGGTCTGAATTTCAGATATTTCATTATCGCTGAGATTCAGATGTGCCAAGTCCCGTAGATTTCTTGCAAAGTCTTCAGGAATATGCGATATACCAGTCGCCTGTGCCTCCAAAAACTGCAGTCGGATGTTGTGTCGCAGAGCACGCAGGTCTTGAAAGGAATTGCCTATAATCGATCGGTGATATCATTTAGTGAACGACTGAAGCAGTGATGTTGGGATAGCGCTCTCGACACTACCTGAAATACGCAAATCAGTAAGTCGCCGCAGGTGCGAAAACTTTATCATCCTGAGTTGAATGCAGATATCAGTCAACATCATTGACAGGGACAGCCCTGATAATTGTTGACTTACAGGACGGGTACACTTTGACGTTCTATTGAGAGACTCTGCAAATGTGACAAATACTTTTCGTGGCTAAAATGCTGTATTCGGTTTCGGTCCAGCGACAATCGCCGCAGGTTCGGCCAGTGCCGGCCGTCGAATGTTTGTAATTCATTGTCATTAAGGCTCAGAACTTCCATGTTCGACAGCTCCCCTCGGAGAGTCAGACTACCCAGCTTGTTCTGGTCTAGTAGACTGTCAGTCTCGTGCGAAGCGACACCTGAAATCGTGTTACGTACCTAGTATCAGTTCTCGCAGGCACACGAGGCGCTCAATTCCACTAATACTGTCTATGTCGTTGCAAGATAAATCCAAAAATTCCAAACGGTAACTTGTGTCATTTGAGATCAAGGCCTGTTAAACGAGGGAAACACCTTGCAGCCGGATAACATGCTGAAACTTACGGCCCATGGGATTTAAGGTCAATTCGAGCGATTTTGTTCCCACGAAGATTCGCTCGTACTAGGCGAGGGATATATATCAGGTGGGCACAATGCCGGATTCTATTATTTACCGCATGGAGTTCACGCAGATTTGGTAAACACGTCAACCCTAGTGGACCATTAGGTATACTGAGCCAGCATGCGACAATTCTCTCCTCACAGGGACAACTTACCGGAGAGATCGTCAACCATATTACCGGATATATCGAGAAATTGGAGGGCTGGAAGGTGGGCAAAGGTCGTGATGTTGGAGAGGCTACCAAGAAATATGAAGTTTATCTGAGTACTTTGATGCACCTCAGGGCACAGATGACCATGTCAACATACAGGTTGTTCTGAGCATGTAAAACCGCGACAGTGTCTGGAACCCCATTAAGGTACGGAAGCTTATTGTCGTTCCTAACGGTATCATCGCACAGAAGGTTAATATAAGTCGAGCTGCCGACATGGATTGCTTTGGGCTCACACTTTCAGAGTCCGCACTTGAGGGGCATGTCTCTTCAGACTGTGAACCGATCCAATCCCGTATCGACTTAGATCCAGGTGAGTCATGGTCATCCAGTCCGCCTGGAGTTTCAGGGCTTTCGCAAGATTCGGTAGCATTCCATTGGAGGCGTCTGGCTCCCCCGACTCTTCCCTCCGCTCAGGGTCACTTTGGAATCGGCTTCCTTCAAGGAAAACGCCCACGTCAGTAAATAGCTTTGGTTGGCGCATCCATAGAACGACCGGTTCTAGCCGGCAGATCTCTGGTGCACACCTTATTGTGCTGAGTTCCTAGGTTGGTCTTACAAACCTGTTCGGCCTGTTTCCGCAGGAGTATGGAGGTCATCCAAGACCATTCGCTGTGACCGAACTGAGGTGGGGCTGCGAATCCGATGTAACTCTTCTTGAAATGGCGATATGGATCACCACCACCGCGCAGAAACAACAGTACGCCATTCGACCTACCATGAGGCTCCCTTTGAAGCCGATCTCCCGGTTGTCTGCTTAATGTTGTGGCAATCTCCGGCTGCGTTTCTGTTCCTGCTTAAAATAAAGTTCAGCAGTTGTCAGCATCTATGATACTCACATTATGACCGTACCTTGAACTGTTGCGTCACTGCAACCGGCCAGGCTGCGGATGTCGCCTAGATTTGAACAGCGGTTGGCACTGGTACTCCAAGTAATAATGCGGCAGAAAGCATACCGGAGTCAGGACTTCCGTACAAGTATTGTGCCTCCTGCTCGAAGTTCGCAGGTAGTGGCCCTGTTCCTGTAACACACTGTTCAGCGGGCTCTTGTTGCGCAACTGAAGCCTGAGGAGTGCCTTCAGCGACGGAGCGTGGTATTTCTTCCATCAAACCATCATTTTCTTCCCAGCGCTGTTTGTCCTCATTGAATCGCATTTGTGAGCTAGCACCAAGATGCGAAAGTATGACTGAGGCTATAAGAATAAGTAGCTGTAAGCAGAAGGATACGCATGAAAGGCGAATCCCAAGCTCTTACATTTATTTTTCGCACTGTTCAGGTTTCGAATTGTTAAAATTTTAGACTGGCTACTCCTTCCCGATTCTGACTTGGTTGACGACTTGTTCGGGCTACTGGAATGATTCCCCGTTTGTTCGTCTATTTCCACAGACGCGGCAGAGTTTTGTGCTGTACCCCGAGAGTGAGAATTTCGGATAGAGTTTTCAAATACATCCTCCAAAAAATCAATATCTGAAGGGTAGCTCTGAAGGTCTGCGGGCATGCTAACATTTCTTGGACAATCATTCGCAGAGGCGGGTTCTGCGCTCGGAGGTATGTCAATTGTTTCATTAGTCTCTCCCTCGTCTGAGTGGTACGGTGCATTATTTACAGTGTATGACTTGAGCAGCGTAAGTAATAGGGCACCCAAGCTAGTACGCACCCATGTGGTGACACCTACCTTGTGATTGAGGTGTGTAGAAACCGATGGCTCCAATTGCGAGTCGTGTGATGGAATTAAGTAGTGGGTTGTAGAGGCTATGGGTCTGACCTGAATGTTCGCGCTTGTAGTCTGGTTTGTGCCAGCGTCGCCTCCGTCGTGTCTCCGCTGATTCTGGGGCTGCTGCTTGCTACTTCGCAGCTCATCAACAAGTGCGTCAAGGTAGCTGCGCGTCTTTGTATCGTAGTCAACTTGAAACAGGTCGGCGCCATCGGGCCACGAAGTATTGCTGAGAGTCGTATCTCTGCCAGTCGATGGACGGCGAGGGGGATCATCACTGTGGTCTCCAAGGCTGTTTCTTGGCAGCATTGCCTTCTTATGTGCCTCTGGCCATTCTGTTCTCTTTGGAACCTGCGATACCTGTGAGACTCGTATGGATCCGTTTCCCCAATACGCGACGTGTTGGTGATGCTTCTTGGGTGTCCCCTCTGAGCTCGGAGCGCCACCACGATCCCGATATGATCGTTCACCTAGTGATAGAGATATATCTTGATTACCCTCAATGCGCGAAGCAGAGACGTCGAGGCCAGTTAGATCAGCTAGTTGCGTTTTCGGATGGACATCTGGGTCCACAAATAATGACAGTTCGGCGAACGCGTGGGCAGGTATTTGATGGTCCCAGTGTACAAGAGGTTCTTTCAATGGATATCGCTTCTCCTCCGGTATATGCAACCCATTCGTTTCTTCTTGCATTATCGCGATCGAATGTGTTGGTTCTGAAAATGATTGGTCCGCCCACCGCTCAGAAACTGCCTCATGTAGGGATGCCATTCCTTTGGAAGGAGTTGAATCTGGCAATGACCCAACAGGGGCTTTAAAAAGTCTCTCCAAAGAAAGGGGGCTAAACATATCCTTTAGCTGGCTCCTTTCCCAAGGGCGTGAGTTAGCCGATATGCCACTGTGCTTTTGCTGGTCTCCGAACACTCGCACAGTAGATAGTTTTGCATGTCCGTCGCCCGGCGTATCTTCGGCGTTTTGACTCCCCGAAAACGGGCCAGTCGGATATGTTTCTGCAGGCAAAGCATCGGTGGCCTCCTGCCATTCCTCTGACAGTTCGTCCCAGTCTCTGATCATTTTTTGGTCGGTTGGAACACCTTTGGCGCTCACACACTTCGCGTCCTGATGTCGTCCGGACGTCCGAAATTGATTATGGAATGCATTACTAATCACTCCCCGCTGTGAGTGCGGACATCGCCGAAGCAACAACCCAATATACCTGTAACCGACTGAGGAGTGCAATTATGGGAAGGAACGATAAGATAGCTTCAGCATCTCTCTCCTTTCCGCTTCAAAATTTGCCAGTGAATGATGTGAGTGTTTTTGCTTTGATCCTAGTTCCATATCTTGGCTGCTGTGAAAGCATCGATCTGAACAAAAGATCAGGATACGTGGGATGCATTCCTGTTTGCAATTCATTCCGACACCCAGGACTCAAAAGAGATAGGACCAAGCAGTCATCAAGCCTTATACGATATTATCGCCTGCGGTACTCGACAACGGTTCTCAGTTATCTCTAAAGCTTCTTTACTGTCCTGGGTAGGGCCGCTGCCTGTGCATTCAGAGCTTGATTTTACCAAACTCACTACCACATCTCCCTAAGGCAGCTGAGAACGTTAAAAGTCATGATGCATGCAAAGAGTTGAAGTCCATGCTAGATGGCGGGACTTCGGAGAGCGATATTTCTGATTCATTACTAGCTCGGATCCTGAAAGTTCGACTTGTCATGTTGAAACAAGAGGGAATCGAGATGCGAAACGCAGCAAAAGCAGTGAAGGTTTGCTTATACGATGCATTGACCGAACCAAACACATCCCATAACATGGTAGTGTATTGTCTTGCAGGATACCCCAGAACCCGCCATCACGCCTCCTGATGCAGTAGATGTCCCGAAAGCGAAGACGCCAAAAAAGGAAGATAAGGACAAGGAAAAAGAAAAAGAGAAGGATAAAGACAAAGAACGTGCCAAGTCCTCACCAAAAAAAAATGCTAAAGGTAAGTGCATTGCAATTGTACCCGAGAGCATATTCTGATGAAACCGGTGACAGCTGGACCTGCCGCAAAGCAGCCAGAGCCCGCGTCACGCCCGGAGTCTGCAACAGTTCCTAGTGAGATCTCCAAACGAAAGAATAAACTTCGGGATCGAGGGACCGTAAAGTTAGATGCGAAGCCAATAACAATTGGTGAGTACGCTTTGTCGGACATTGCCGCGGGGTCTCCACTAAACTTTCTGCAGGCGATGAGCCTCAGGATGGACCCGATATGTATTATGCCCTCAAGGATTTTGAACCGAGCTTCTATTCTGCATTGATGGAGGAGACATTCATCCAAATGAATTTAATTATCCGGCTCATGGGGTCACCGGCAGAGAGCCGGACACTGTCCACTGAGAAACTTACGAGTGATGATAAGGATTCTACATCTTTGAACTGGCAAACAGCAGAGGATTTCAAAATAGCTCGCCAAATGATACAAAATGCGCCAGATGCCTCGCTTTGGAAAACCTTGGCGGTACTGGACGTCCAGGCAGCGGAAGCCAAAGATTACAAGGCATTGTTTGATTTGATCGCGAAAAACATCTATTCTCTTCTTGAGAAGCGTAAGATTTATCAGACATTTTATTCGGCCGACTCAGTCATCAACATTCCAGATATTGACCGGGGACGGCTGCGCGAGACCTTGCGTTCATTTAGAAGTCTGATCCGGGCTGTGCCTAATGAGAGCCTTCTCAACGTAGATCTGTTGCTGGGTATTCTTTTAGAGCACGTTGGCCGAGCCGCGATTACCGAACCACCCGCAGATAGCTCAATGGTTGAATTCGCCGGGCGAGCTGAGGAAATTGCGGCTTTAAAACACTACATTCAGACAGCTGCTACAAAGCTTGTTTTTAATACCCCAAGGTCTAACAAAATGATGGCAAATCAACCGCAGGACGAAGACTTCAACCAGGAAAAAAGTGATATGTAAGTACGAGTCTTGATTGCAGGGAGCGGCTATAATACATCGTAATAACTGGCAAATCGGATTGCTCAAGTCGCACAGTTCCAATGGCTGATGTGCATTCCTACATTGCTCGCAAAATGGGAAAAGTTGCATCACTGGGGGTGGACACAGAGACTCTGATGGATCACATTGGTAAACTTTATCGTACGCGGCGCTACATCGAGAACATCCATGAGCTCGTCCGCAGCGGTCAAATGGAGGCCCCCGCTTCATCACGAACACATCATCTTGATAATATTGAAATACAGAAATCCTCAAATCAAGTGGACCTTGACGAGACACAGCGGATATTACGGCAGCTCGAATTCGAAGAACTTCTCGAGCCTAACCAATGGGAATCTGACCAGGATGGTCCTTTGAGTGACTGGCACTGGTTAGAGCATCACAACCACCATGCATTTATGCAAGTACGTGGTCAACCTAGAGCAATTGAATGCTCATTGCGGTAATTCACGTCTTCATTAGATTCTGCAAGAAGCTCAAGTTTCGAATCCGGAGGTTCGAGTGAAATTTTCCGAGCGTGAGGCTGCCGTTTTACTAGCTTTGATGGGTCCTGGACCAGCTGGAGCTACGCAAGCTGGTGTAGAGTTTGATTGCCAGGTTCGTCAAGGTAGAACCATCGCTCAGCTACTACGGCTGTCCACTAATATTTGCGAAGAATAGGCAAAGACAAGGGTGGGGTTCGGACTCTTTTCCGAGCTGTATGACAACAAGTGTCAGTATCTTAATCCGGTGCAGCCGGAGAGAACCTACGTATACTCTACCGGAAATCAGATAATCCATTACCATGAGGATTGTACCCTTATGTACCCAGATACGGGAGTCCACATTCGGCACCGGAAGGTGAAGCATATGGATAAGGAAATTGGTATGGGATATCGTCATCTCCGAGTAAGATCATCTGCTCAATGAATTGCGTTGAAGATTCCTGCACAAGTTTGTACTCCCGTAACTTCATGATGAGCTGGAGAGGCTCTCAAACCCTCCGAGGATTGCCGTATTTTACTGCCTCATTCGAGGACGGGACCGTTTTCGGTGTTTCAATCAACGCCGCGGGAGAGAAGCTAGTACAGGCATCTACAGCGGACGGGTTGACCATAGAATGGAGCGCATCAGGCACAGTGTTTCAAAAGAACCTTTCCCTTAATGCTAGTCCTAGTTTTTCAGACGTTGCAAATGGCGGGGAAATAGGCCGACTCATAACGCCAGAGGTAAGTACAACGTCCGCCAATGGTGCATGATGACGCCACTCTTAACTGCCCTGTAAATGCTAGGGAACTGTGGTTAAATATCTTCACAACAATGAGGTGCAAGTTCTATTTGCGAACGGGAACGTCACCACGCAGCGTCAATCCGGTGAATGCACAAGTACTAATGGGGAAGGAACAAAGTTGACTACAGCTAAAGACCGATCGCCGACGGTGGAAAGTATCAAAATTATCTGCGAAAAAGATCTGGCGAGCAAACATGTGAACGTGACCAGAGAAGACATGGTCATTGTTAAGACCGATGAGACGGGCCAAATCACCTGCCAGCACGCAGATGGTACTTCCATTGCGACAAAGCTAGCGGGAGGCACGTCCGAACTAGAGACGGAGGAAACATGCAAGCCTGTGGAAATCAATGTCAAATGCAGAGGATACGCATCACTGATGTATAATCGGAGCAGTGGAGTGACTCGTCTGGAATTCCCAAATAAGATCGTAGTAGAGAGATGGTTAAATTCTGGAGAATCAGAGGCCAGTTATCGCATTTTAAAGGTATAAAACATTTGCAACTGCGATTCTGCTCTCCGCCACCTAATTGGCATCTGTAGGGAGATCTGCTCCTCGAGATTGATTGCACCGGCAAAGCACTATTTAAACCTGCCTCCTATCAACAGCAAGACCATGAGGAGGCGGGAAGTCACTACATTAATTGGTTAGACGGTTCTCTCGTCATGCATGACTGGGCTGGTAACAGGTTCGAGATAGACAAAAGTGGGCAATCTAGTGTAAGTCGCCAATCAGTTTTTGTGGACCAGCAGTGCGCAATTCGCTGACGCATCTATGCTCCTTTCAGGTCAATCTCATGCAGACCGACGGAGATGCGGCATCAACGCCCTCCCAGGAGAGTATCGCGAGTCTCCTGGGACAACGCGCACTCTGCAAATCTCTCAGCAATATTTCTTTTCGACCGGGAAATGCACCCAGACTGTTTCTGCTCAGGGAAGATGGATCGGGCTTGGAATTACTTAGGGATCTGGATACACTCGATTATCTAATTGAGTACAAGGACAAGCCCACTGTGAAGATTATAGATGAACCCTTGCAGCAAAGCCCGTCGTCATTATGTCTCACAATATTAGTAACGGACGACGATACTGAAGACTCTCATATAGCAAAGAGTCAACAAGGAGCGATTGTGAAATACAGACAGGTATATGGAACTCTCTTTTCTTACAAAATTAATGGATTGTCCACTCAGCGCATCGATTTGCTAGCTGATATGCCATCCTCGCGTAACACAACATAAGCGCAAACTCGTTATGAGCGACATGAAAGCTCTCGAGAACAGGAAAATGGGCATAGAACAAAGCTCAAATGGATACGCTATGTACGGCAAGCTTAACGCAGATGCAGAGAATGTAGCGGAGGAGCTGACAACACGTCAGTCAACTATCGATGATGACAAACTAGTATACGGGCGAGATCGTAACGCTACGGAAGAGGCTATACGACAAAAATATTTCCTGAAGGAGAGTGATCTGATTCAGAAGCGAGCAGCGGGACGAGAGGTGACGCACTATCAATTGTTTCTCCCTGCTACCAGGTTATCTTAATGAGGTGATGCTTGATCCTTGTAGATTTACGATCATTCAAAACAGTTGCAAAATTCTACGCCAACAACTTCGAAGCCCTTAGCCTTGTATCCGGATGAAAATGGCCGCCCGCCCAGTAGGAAGAGAAGATCCCTGCAGCGGTTGCTTCGCGATGGAGATGTTATACCTGGCTACTTTAGCAGTCCGGAAGGGTTACTCTCACCGGACAGGGTGAGAATCAGCCTTGTTGCGCTCATTCTAAAGTGCTGTTGCTGACCTTCAGTCTACCCAGTTGGATCCGGTCCTCCGAAAGGTACTTTTCAGCTATTAATAGGAATATGTTGAAAATCGAGTTCCAACTGATTTCAACGACAGGTGGATACAGCACCCGCCGCTGATAGATATGCATCAGACATAGTCAGCAGCAAACCAGCCCCGGTTGACAACAGAAAAACTGATGAGGAGCCTTCACACAACGAAAGGTCTTCTCAGGTAACATACTATTAGCAACAATATCGGTCGAAACTCCAATGCTAACCTCTTTGCTGTTGAAGGAAACGTCACTGGCAATGCAAGATGTGGCCACCGTCAGCAGCCAGAAAGAGCATACGCCGCCTCATTCCATGATTCAACCAAATCCTAACGAATTGCCTATTAACCCCCGCAACGTCGACGTTCTCGGTAGACCCCGGAGATCCAAGGTTCCTTTACCGGCAGTTCTGAGGAGCAGTAAGCCAGGAATGGTTCCCAATGCTCACTACATAGCGGTTGAGGCACATGCCCGGCGCCAAATTAACACAGCGTCAACAGCCCGACTGACCAAGAATGAAGGTACTTCATCGGAGAGACCAGATAATACACGAATTTTGCTGACTCAACTTTTGCAGAACTGCCTAGTTTAGGGACATTCGATGTCCTGCCTTCGCAAATTAAATTTGGAACCGTGAAGGCTGGCGAATCTTCAGAAGCAACATTGACAATCATCAATGTGGGCAACGATTCGGCCAGATTCAAAATGAAGCATCAACCCGATAGCCGCATTACTTCGAGCTACAAGCAGGGGCCGGTGAGCAGCGAAACTTCCATGGTTCATTATGAATACCCTGACGCTCTTGCTCAAATGCGTTCTGCAGGTCGCTCCCGGTATGCGGAAGGAAGTGCAACTGATCCTGAGAGCTCCTGAAGGCAGCAAGCAGACACTCAACGAGGTTATACAGGTTATCACAGAATCCTGGATTTTGAATGTACCATGTACAGCAAGTAAGTTTTACCACTTTTGTTCTTTGGCAAAAAGGGCGACGAATCTTGGTTCTTACAACAGGATTCATTTGAAAGCAATAAGTTCAGCGAGCTGTATTTGACGGCATGGCAGACGTATATATCCTCCCTACCGTCCATTAAAAGATTCTTTGGGTGTATATTCATCCTGTAATACCTGTAAAATTCTGCTGAGGTTTTCTCCCTGAACTTACCCCGAAAGGCGAAGCCTGCTCGCGCCAGTCTGTTCGTAAAGCACCTTCACACAGCTAGTCGAAATACTGGTAAAGAAAGTCCAAAAAATTAACCGCCGTCTTTATATTAGCTAGAGGGGTATACTACAATAAAAACTATGAGACGGAGCAAATTCTACGGACTATACTAGACTAAACGACGCTGGTCTGTAGTAGCGGCCACCGTTAAGGGAATGCGCTACAGTTTTGGTATCATCCTAAAAGTCCTTGAAAAGTTCGACAAACGGATCCGTTGTTAAGAACCCATTAGAGGTGGATCCACTTTTCAATACTTCCATGTAATCGTCCACCCTTGCTCCTCGGGCAGCCCGCTCTCGTTCAATCACATCAGGAGCGTCACATGCAGGAACAAACGGGGGCGTTGTCTGACGTGCTTCAGCCTTCTTCCACTGTAGGGTCTTGAACCACGCATGTTGTCGAATTTCCGCGCCATCCCCACCAGACCCCAGTCGCCTGTCGACATCCAGGTCCAACAAGCGCTTAATTAGGTCTTTAGCGGGGCCCTTGATAAGTGGTTGCCATTTGATTTTGCCCACTTGAATGTTTTCATATATACGATCTGAGGATTCGTCCCCGAAAGGAGTCTTTCCCGAAATTAGCTCAAACACTAGCACACCGAGAGACCACCAGTCAACCGCTTTATTGTAAGGTTTGTTGGCTACAATCTCAGCCGCAATGTAGTCTGGTGTGCCGCAGAACGATTGTGTGGTTTTGTTGACGATTTTGGCAAACCCAAAATCGGCGAGCTTGGTGTGACCCGTTGTGTCGAGGAGGATGTTTTCTGGTTTGAGATCTCGATATACAATATTGTACGAGTGGAGGTATTCGAGCGCAATTAAAACTTCGGAGACGTAAAACCGGGCGTCATCTTCCGCGAAACGCTAGAGATATGAACACGAGTCTCAATGAGAATGTTTATGGAATGACAGAGAGTGGAATTGAAGGCTTACCTGAACCTTCCTCAAATAGGAGAATAAATCGCCTCCCGCCACATACTCCATTGTCATGAATAAGTATGTGACATTCTGAAAAGTATGATACAACTCCACAATGAAGGGATGGTTGATGCTCCTCAGAATGTTCTTCTCGTTCAGAATCTGCTTCTCTTGCTTTAGTTTGACGACATCGTGTTTTTTGATGGCCTTCAAGGCGTAATATCGTCCGGTAGAGTGCTTGAGACGCACTAAGAATACATTCGCAAAACCGCCTTTACCGACTCGACGCACTATGTGGAAGTCATCGAGATGATAATCACGGTGAAGACCCGGTGCAGTTGTGGCAGGTGAGATTTCGTATGCGGAGAGGGTTCCCTTGCGTTGACTAGTCGTGAGCTGGCCAATGCTGGCAAGAGGAGAAACAGGGGAAGTGAGGTTGGCGTCGCAGCCTGGTGTCGCACTGGAAGCACGGGATTTCTTGGGAAGTTTGGTGAACAGTGTACTGATCTTAGGAAGAGATTTGGCGTGTTTGGTGCCGAGCTGAATAGAAGTAACTACGCCTACGTTGGTGGTCGAAGCCGTCACGCCTGCGCCAATCGAATCAGCACTACCGCTTACGGGGGATGTGAAGGCTGAAGATGAATTCACGTTAAGTTCTGAGACTTGATCCAGGGCTTCCTGTGATGCAGAATCCTCGTAGATCGGTTGTGAGATCTGAGCCGCGGACTTGGCAGATCGTAATTCGTTTGGCTGCTGAAGACCAGTAGGCATAGACACATGGGTCCCCTTGTTCTTTGCTAGTCCAGATTTAGGACGGCCAAGGGAGAGTGACTTGAAGGACATCCGGTCTCCAGGAGAATTCGCAGCAGGTACCTGCTTGCTGATATCTCCACCAGATACATCAATGGAGACGGCCTTCTGAACTTTCATTTGATTCTTCCCAGCGGAATGTGCCCTAGTCAAAGTGGCTTGTCCGCTCATTGATTGATGTGTCTGCTGCTGCTGTAGGGCATTAGGATTTCCATCCAGCTCACCAGAGCCGGACATTCTGGCATCGCTCCTCGACTTCCTGATGCCTGCAAGTGGCGGTAACGTTGTCGACCCAGTTGTCGACGAGCCCAATTTACCATTGCCACTGTTCCTGGATCCGCGCATACTAATTCCCGAGTCCATCGTCAATACTCCATTTGAGGGCTCATCAAACAAGGGTGCCCCAGGTGATGAGCTGGTTTGTGCTGGTAGTAGATTGTTCAGTGATCTTTTCCTACCCAATGCTCCCCGGAGTGCACCGAATTTCTCTTGCAAGGAGTTCTTGCGGGACAAGGAGCTTGTTTTGCTAGTTGCCTCGGTGGTGGCAAGTGTTTGTAAGTCCAACATTTTCTTTTCTGCTGTCGACTAAAATGAGGATGCTTCAAAGACTTGAAGCACAATAAGAAACCGAAGACGACGGCGTAGCGAAGAAAAAGTAAGAGGGTATCCAACAGGTTTATCAAGCAATATCCGGTTGAGAGGACGCCTGCCGAAATGAACAGGTGAAGAGGCTCGATAGAAGGGCCCACCCTTTAAGTGCTAGCACCACACTCACTGCAACTAGAAGGTCCAAGCCACGAGACAGCTTGAAGTTGTTTGATTCCACCCACCTCGATTTAGGGCAATCCTCGAAGGCTTCCAGAAGATGAATGTTTGAACAACCGCCGTCGCACATCCACATTGATTTGGTTCACTTGGACCTAGCAGCCTTTGATGACGTTGAGCGTCTCGTGTGGATGAGACGATGCCGGTATCACATATGTATCTGTATTTAGAAATGGTGAATAGATGAGGCGCTGCATCCCTTGGGCTAACACAATAAGGTGAGTACGACAACCCCAGTATTGCTAAGAATAGGTTGACATGTAAATTTGTTATGGCTGTGAGACAGTGAATACTTTGCATTCTCATGATCGTGGGAAGTACTATGTGGGTGAGTTGCTTTGAGGATACCTGCCTGTGCCATGTTCCAGAAAAGAAGAAGACGACGAATATGGACAGCATCGGTGGAAACTTGGGATTATTCTACGGTACTAGCGAATCGTATACGTCCATCAGCTACATGAAGGGAATCGCACTGTCGTGTCGCATTCAATGGCATGTCACATTCTGAATTTACGGGCGTAATCTACTTTCGAGGATTTCAAGTTATAGAATATGTTGGACGACGATGACTTAATTCAGTGAAATGCTGCATTAGCACGTGGCCTAACCAGGCCCGGAATATGCAGAAGGCGCATTTTACAAGCGTAGGTCGGAATAATCAAAGTAAGCAAGACCTGCATGTGGCGTTGGGTAAAATCATTTATGGCAGGATATCTGAACGAGCGCTGGAGTGCATTCGTCCAGCTGAGGCTCACCCAGAAAGTTAGCGATTCAGAACGGTTTGAGATGGGAGTCCTTCTTTCTACATTCATAATATAGGAAATGAATTCCGGTTGAATGCATCACGACAATCAAGTTGAAAAGTTAAAAATCCGTGACTTGTACAGTACTTTGACATGCTGAAAGCCTCACGTTGCGTAACCACGCGTTGTGCCTGTGTGCGCACGGGTGAACGGGGGAGGGGGTGTGATGCTAACCCGTCAACTAATGCACATTTGAAAGTCTATCTTTGCTATTCCAGATATGAATTCTTTCAATCCGCGACCCATATCTTCTCTTTCATACGGCACTCTAGAGCTCCCATCCATGTACAACACCTCTCTGTTTTACCGGTCATATAGAAATGCCAACCGCTCCATGTCATGGTCAACGGCCGGTCACCACGACCAAGAACCCGGCCCCTCACCGGCATATATCATATTCCTCATGATTCTCGCTACATGTCTGCTGCTTTGCTTGGTATTTCTCTGGCCGCTCGCTCTCCTAGGTCCGGAATCTAAGAGTATTATCATGGAATTTGGGGAGCGGCGAGTGATAAAGATTGAAGCTCGGGAAGTCAGTGCTGTAGAATTCCGGGTGAAGGAGCGGTGGTCAGTGGAGAAAGATGCCACCGGAGATTTACAGATAGAGGCTGAAGCGATCTTAGTGGAAGATGGCGATCCGCCGCCTCTGGACGACGTTCTGCCACTCAGGCGAGACATCCACCTCCCTTTGTACAAAAGAGACGAACATGTCATGGAAATACTCCCAAAGGTTGCAGCGTTTTCTCTTCGAGCTGATTCACATGTGCGAGTTGAGTGGTTGTTTCGCGTAGATGCACAAGTGTTCCTTATGATCATTCGTACGAGCCATGCCTACCAATTATGGAGAACGGAGGGCAGAATTCCCGAAAACATGGTGGTGTATACGGGCGACTGCGGCCTAGAGGGATCAATGGAATTCACAACCACCCATGTGTCCAGATATTACTTTATCTTTTCATCAACTCAACGTACTGGGAACAGAGAAACCGAGACAATTGTCCCGCAACCTTCAATCGACGAAAACGGTGGACAGGCAATCGTAACCGTGCAGTCACGAACATACCGGCGTCCTGAAAATCCCATCCAGCGCTCAATCCTGTTGACCCATGCCAACAAACCAGTCATATTTACCCTTTCAAAATACTTGTATCCCTCTGCCTACTTGCTTTTCTCGATTCCGCCAATTCATGGTAAAGATGGCAAGGATGCGGTGGTCATCACATACCGAACTCGCCCTTCCGTAACCATACGTGCGGAATGGTGGCCAGTCTGGGTCCTCCTGGCGATGGCTGTGATGATGCTGTGTCTGGTAGCTGCCGAAGGCTGTATGCGTTGTCTATGGAGAGGGATGTTGTGGATACGGCATAATTTTATCGCAAAGTCAGAAAACGGATACGAAATTATCCGTGAACGAGATACTCGAGTTCAATCTAGTGATCAGCAAGAATGGAGCGTGCGCGACCGCGTGAGGGAGAGGCTACCAGTCTATCAAGTATCGTCTCCCTTACCTATCTATATGCCGAGACAAGTGAGAGGTGGAATCGACCATACTTTAACACCTCCACCATCCTACTCGTCGATTGATGTGCGACATTTCATCACTGAGCGAGTGTGAAATAATAATGCTGACAAAGCCTTGTAACCCATAAGTTGTAACTATACGCTTTGGAGCAAAGATATCCACGTGACCTGCACTTATAAGTAAAAATTTAAAATTAGCCTACGAGTTAAATATTAAGCAACGCACTTGGTGGGGGGTGGATTTCCTTCAACTTTGGTCGTTGAGGTTTTTTTTTGCCTCCGTTCATCTATCAGAAAGCGGCGAAAGAAAAAAGACATGCCAGGTGGCTATCATCGGTAGCAGCTTTCCTGGTGGCGAGTACTTCAGTTGCAGCCACTTTTGATATTGAAACAAGGGTTTTGCTCAAAGATGATTATGCCAAGACAAGGACGACGGATCGTTTATAAAAGGGAACCTCAGAGCTTCTCCCCTGCATTTTGAATACAATCTTTTACTCTTTACTCTTTAGCTGCATAAACAGTCCCTATGAAGACATCACTCATCTTTGCTCAAATCGCCACTCTGGTGACAGCTGTTTCTGCCCATTCAAAGTTGACCGCGCCGCTCGGTTTGAATGTTGATCCCGCTGTAGATCTTGGATCTCAGGCGGACGTGGCTCTCGGAGTGTCTGCAAATAATCCATGTGGAAGAGTGCTCGGAAAAGGCGGGCCAAAGTTACAAGACGCCATAGCGCAGCCGCGCGCCACGTTTGCCCCAGGAAGTGAGGTCGATCTGGGCTATTTTATCGTGAATCAGGACGGTGCCGGTCCTGTGTCAGTTTCCTTTTCTGCTGATGGTGAGTAGCTTCAATTACATACCGTAAAATCATGCGATGTTTTTCTTACAGTTCATATCTTCCAGCTGGCCAGACATGGACCCAAGCCCAGGTCCTCCAGAATGCCCCTGGCAGAGGAGGGGTTAATCTGGCTAACCTTAGAGGCGGATCTGACGCTCAAGTTAAAATCCAGGTCCCTAATATGGAATGCCCCGCGGGTTCCTGCGTTATGATGGTTCGCAACCCAATCACCTTTGGCTCTTGCGCTCCTGTTGAGATCAAGCAAGGGGCAGCCAATAATATGATCATGACATTCGAAAATCAGGGAGGAAAGCCCGTTGGACAGGGACTAAGAGGTGCGGCTGCTGGTGGTATCGGTGCGTTCGTTGACAAGCCTGCAGGCGGAAAAAAGGCTGCCAAAGGGGCCGGTGGTGCTGCTGGTGCTTTGGGAGGTATTCTTGATGGTGCAAAAGCTGGTAAGGGAGCCGGTGGTCTTGGTGATATCTTGGGAGGTCTCGGCGGAGCTGGCGGTGGAAAAGCTGGTGGACTTGGTGATATCTTGGGAGGTGTTCTCGGCGGAGCTGGCGGTGCAAAAGCTGGTGGACTTGGTGACATCTTGGGAGGACTTGGAGGAGGTGCCGCTCGCAAAGCCAAGGCTACAAGCCAGGTTAGTATTGTAATGTGATTACGCACTCTCTCTTAGCACTCTCTCTTAACTAACAATAATTGCGGTACATAGGATGCTGCTACAGCTGCGACTGCTATCCCTGGTGTCAGTACGGAGGACCTCAAACTGCTGCACACTTCTTAGGACTGCTCTCTGTGAACAAGAATGTGTATGATGTATATATAGATCTATATAAGCATGTCGAAATGAATATAAAGTATTGGTACATGCGTCGTTCACCCGGGCGTCACAATATGTCGTATTTGCCATTTTCATGATTTCAGGTGGGAAGTGCCCGCTCTCTCCCCTCACGGCCATCCTGACACATGTGCAACCATTCACTCAACAAATCTCTTTGGGGGACTAGGACCATGTCCACCAGGCAAATTCACGTATCGGGACCTCCTGGCAAAATCAAGCACCTTGCCGACAAAGCCGCTATTATGGTTGTTGTTTGGAAATTCTCAGGTGGCCTCCATCGGTCTTACTTCTTCCTAGCAATCTGAGCGATTTCGTTTCGTTCCGGGCAGGTTTTGAAGCGATTAAATAATACATTTGTGATTAGTGTAGAGGTGACAGAAAATGGCACTAGCTACACCAGGGAATGAACCGGCAACAACCGGTTCGGAAAAGCTGA